>WNWK01005035.1:89625-128147 GCA_009830355.1 Cherax destructor | reverse complement strand
CAAAAGTTTTTCCAGGTTTATAGAACAAAGTTAGGGATAAGATAGGTCCCTTAAAAATAACTTTGGGCATCTTACTGACAAGGAGAATGATATGTGCTCTATTTTTAATAATTATTTTCTCTCGGTTTTCACACAGGAAGACATTAATAATATCCCAGTAATTAATTTTTACAGAGGCCCAGAAGAAGATAAATTATGTAATATCACAGTCACTAGCGAAATGATTATGAAACAGCTGGACCGACTGAAACAAAATAAATCGCCTGGTCCTGATGAGCTTTTTGCAAGGGTTCTTAAGGAATGCAAAATGGAACTCTGTGAACCAATATCTAACATTTTTAATTTATCTCTTCAAACAGGTGTAGTGTCTGATATGTGGAAGATAGCTAATGTAATTCCTATTTTTAAAGCAGGGGACAAGTCACTACCGTCAAACTACCGCCCAATAAGCCTGACCTCAATTGTAGGCAAATTACTAGAGTCAATTATAGCTGATATTATTAGAAGCCATCTAGATAACCATAATTTGATTAATGATACCCAGCATGGATTCACGAAGGGCCGTTCCTGCCTATCAAATTTATTAACCTTCTTCAGTAAAGCTTTTGAGGCTGTTGATCACGATAAAGAATTCGATATTGTTTATTTAGACTTTAGTAAGGCTTTTGATAGAGTACCGCACCAGAGACTGTTAAAGAAAGTGGCAGCTCATGGCATTGGGGGAAAAGTGCTGTCATGGATCGAGTCATGGCTCACCAATAGGAAGCAGAGAGTGTGCATAAATGGGGTTAAATCCGAATGGGGACTTGTAACAAGTGGTGTTCCACAGGGATCAGTCTTAGGCCCATTGTTATTTATAATATATATCAATGACCTTGATGAGGGAATTACTAGTGATATGAGCAAATTCGCCGACGACACGAAGATAGGTAGGATAATTGATTCAAACATAGATGTCATAGAACTTCAGGAAGATTTAGACAAACTTAATTCGTGGTCAGAAAAGTGGCAGATGCAGTTCAATGTAGATAAATGCAAGGTTCTAAAGCTCGGGAGTGTCCATAACCCAAGCACTTATAAGTTAAATAACGTAGAACTTAGCCATACAGATTGCGAGAAGGACTTGGGGGTGATGGTAAGCAGCAACCTTAAACCAAGACAGCAATGCCTAAGCGTACGTAATAAGGCAAATAGATTACTGGGATTTATATCAAGAAGTGTTAGCAACAGAAGTCCAGAGGTTATATTACAGCTTTATACATCATTAGTAAGGCCTCACCTAGATTACGCAGCTCAGTTCTGGTCTCCATATTACAGAATGGACATAAATTCGTTAGAAAACATTCAGCGTAGAATGACTAAATTAATACATAGCATTAGAAATCTTCCTTACGAAGAAAGATTGAAGACCCTAAAATTACATTCACTTGTAAGACGTAGAATGAGGAGACATGATCGAGGTATACAAGTGGAAAATGGGTATTAACAAAGGGGATATAAATAAGGTCTTGAGGATATCTCTCCAAGAGAGAACCGCAATAATGGATTCAAGTTAGATAAGTTTAGATTTAGAAAGGATATAGGAAAGTATTGGTTTGGAAATAGGGTAGTTGATGAGTGGAACAGTCTGCCTAGTAGGGTTATTGAAGCTAGGACCTTGGGTAGTTTCAAATTTAGGTTGGATAAATTCATGAGTGAGAGGGTTGGATTTGAGTGGGACTCGCACATGAGTGGGTAGAATTGTCAAAGCTATTTCTTGGGTAGCATTGAAAATTGGGTTGAGCAAATATTCTGTTAGTGGGACGGATTGTGAAGGACCTGCCTAGTATGGGCCAACAGGCCTGCTGCAGTGTTCCTCCTTTCTTATGTTCTTATGTTCTTAAACCAACATGACGGGGATTGAGACGCATGTGAAACCTGTGGGTATCTTTATCTAAAGACGGTTCACCAACCAGTGTTTTTATTAATTCAATGAGGAGTTGATTTACGAAGAGACTAGAAAATGAAGTAATCAATCCTTCAGCCCTTGTCTTCTGTGTATAGTTCTGCAGGGCTGATTATCTCATCTTTTTGTTGTCTTCCTATATTATTTATGTATTGAACTGGTATGGCCACTATCTGGCCATATCAATTCAATACAGAGTTAATAAAGATATCCAAGTATTAGGCACATGGATAATTCCTCAAAACTTTTACTTATACTCCCTGGCGAGCAAACGAGAAAGCTCTATCGTTATTTATCACTGGTAAATAGTGGAGGGAATTGTTCTTAATTTACACTTTGAAAAGTAGGGGCGCCATAGACACAGTAAGAGAACAAACACTGTGTCAACATTGCTCGCCCAACAACCAGCACATTTTAGAAATAGTATTGCTGTAACAATTCTAGAAGTTTTCAAGGAGAAACTGGAATACTGGCGCCGCGGACACAATAAGAGACCACTGTATCGACTTCCGTGGTCCCAGACTATTCAACATCTTACCAGAAGATGTCAGAAACACTGCTGGAACAAGTGTAGAAGTTTTCAAGCGGAAACTCGACAAGTCTTACTGGACCACTGTCAAGTCTACCAGACCCCCACACCACCAGTACTACTGGACCACTTTTAAGTCTACCAGACCCCCACACCACCAGTACTACTGGACCACTGTCAAGTCTACCAGACCCCCACACCACCAGTACTACTGGACCACTTTTAAGTCTACCAGACCCCCACACCACCAGTACTACTGGACCACTGTCAAGTCTACCAGACCCTCACACCACCAGTACTACTGGACCACTGTCAAGTCTACCAGACCCCCACACCACCAGTACTACTGGACCACTGTCAAGTCTACCAGACCCCCACACCACCAGTACTACTGGACCACTGTCAAGTCTACCAGACCCTCACACCACCAGTACTACTGGACCACTGTCAAGTCTACCAGACCCTCACACCACCAGTACTACTGGACCACTGTCAAGTCTACCAGACCCTCACACCACAGTACTACTGGACCACTGTCAAGTCTACCAGACCCCACACCACCAGTACCACTGGACCACTGTCAAGTCTACCAGACCCCCACACCACCAGTACTACTGGACCACTGTCAAGTCTACCAGACCCCCACACCACCAGTACTACTGGACCACTGTCAAGTCTACCAGACCCTCACACCACCAGTACTACTGGACCACTGTCAAGTCTACCAGACCCTCTCACACCATGCAGTACTACTGGACCACTGTCAAGTCTACCAGACCCCACACCATCAGTACTAACTGGACCCCCTGTCAAGTCTACCAGACCCCACACCACCAGTACTATGACCACTTATCTACAGCCCCACCACAGTACCTGACCATGTTAAGTCTACCAGACTCACACCACAGACTACTGGACCACTGTAAAGTCAAGACCCACCAGTACACTGGACCACGTCAGTCTACCAGACCCCACACCACCAGTACTATGACCTGTAAGTCTACCAGACCCCCACCACCAGTACTACTGGACCACTGTTAAGTCTACCAGACCCCCACACCAGTACTACTGGACCACTGTCAAGTCTACCAGACCCTCACACCACCAGTACTACTGGACCACTGTCAAGTCTACCAGACCCACACACCACCAGTACTATGACCACGTAAGTCTACAGACCCACACACCACCAGTACTAGTGGACCACTGTTAAGTCTACCAGACCCCCACACCACCAGTAGTAGTGGACCACTGTTAAGTCTACCAGACCCTCACACCACCAGTACTACTGGACCACTTAGTCTCAGAAGTCTACCAGACCCGCACACCACCAGTACTGACATGTCAGCTACAGACCCACCACCATAGTGGCCACTTAAGTCTACCAGACCCGCACACCACCAGTAGTAGTGGACCACTGTTAAGTCTACCAGACCCTCACACCACCAGTACTACTGGACCCACTGTCAAGTCTACCAGACCCCCACACCAGTACTACTGGACCCACTGTCAAGTCAGCCAGACCCCCACACCAGTACTACTGGACCCACTGTCAAGTCTACCAGACCCCCACACCAGTACTACTGGACCCACTGCAATCACAGACCCACACCAGTCTATGACCCTGTCAGACAGACCCCACACCAGTACTACTGGACCCACTGTCAAGTCAACCAGACCCCCACACCAGTACTACTGGACCCACTGTCAAGTCTACCAGACCCCCACACCAGTACTACTGGACCCACTGTCAAGTCTACCAGACCCCCCTCACTAACAGCTCCACACGTCACCTGATCCCTTAATTAATTGACTTAGTAGGTAATTAGGTAATCAAGATCATTTGCACAACAAATACCCAGATGACCTTAGTTCACGCCAGCTGACCTAATTACCTTATATATTGTACCCAGGTCAATGCTCCTCGCACCCGCATCTGTGCCACTGTCACCCACGTTAATGCTGTTCACACCCACGTCAATGCTGTTCACACCCACGTCAATTCTACTCACACCCACCTCAGTGCTGCTCACACCGTCATCAATTCTGCTTACACCCACGTCAATGCTGCTCTCACCCACGTCAATGCTGCTCTCACCCACGTCAATGCTGTTCACACCCACGTCAATGCTGTTCTCACCCACCTCCGTGCTGCTCACGTCCACGTCAATACTGTTCACACCCACGTCAATGCAACTCTCACCCACGTCAATGCTGCTGTCACCCACGTCAATGCTGCTGTCACCCACGTCAATGCTGCTGTCACCCACGTCAATGCTGCTCTCACCCACGTCATTGCTGCTCTCACCCACGTCATTGCTGCTCTCACCCACGTCAATGCTGCTCTCACCCACGTCAATGCTGCTCTCACCCACGTCAATGCTGCTCTCACCCACGTCAATGCTGCTGTCATCCACGTCAATGCTGCTCTCACTCGCGTCAATGCTGCTCTCACCCACGTCAATGCTGCTCTCACCCACGTCAATGCTGCTGTCACCCGCGTCAATGCTGCTCTCACCCACGTCAATGCTGCTTTCACCCACGTCAATGCTGCTGTCACCCGCGTCAATGCTGCTGTCACCCACGTCAATGCTGCTGTCACTCGCGTCAATGCTGCTGTCACTCGCGTCAATGCTGCTCTCACCCACGTCAATGCTGCTCTCACCCACGTCAATGCTGCTGTCACCCGCGTCAATGCTTCTCACACCCACGTCACTGCTGCTCACACCCACATCACTGCTGCTATCACCCACGTCAATGCTGCTGTATCTTCACCAGGTACCACATCAACCAGGCTGTGACATATATGTGGGGCAGCGGGCCTCCAGCAGCAACAGCCTGGTTGACCAGGCAAGCACCAGACGAGCCTGGCCCATGGCAGGGCTCCGAGAGTAGTGAAACTCTCGAAACTCTTCAAAGGTATATCAAAGTTATAAGTACCCACGTCAATGCTGTGTCACCCAAATCTCGTGGTCCAAGACTATTCAGCAGCAGTGCCGGAACCAGTGTAGAGAAAACTGTATCACGAAGGGCCAGATCAACCAAGCTGTGATGGATATGTGGACAATCGGGCCGCCAGCAATAGCAGTCTTGTTGACCAGGAAGCCCCAGAAAAGCTTGATCGAGGCCGGACTTCAAGGATACATCTCGGGTGTAAGTGTGCCTTTTAAAGAGAGAGAAAAAATAAAGCCTGGACAGTAACACAGGCACTGCAGCACAACATAGTTTGGACAGTAATACAGGCACTAGCACAACATAGCTTGGACAGTAACACAGGCACTAGCACAACATAGCTTGGACAGTAACACAGGCACTGTAGCACAACATAGCCTGGACAGTAACACAGGCACTGTAGCACAACATAGCTTGGACAGTAAAACAGGCACTGTAGCACAACATAGCCTGGACAGTAACACAGGCACTGTAGCACAACATAGCTTGGACAGTAACACAGGCACTGTAGCACAACATAGCCTGGACAGTAACACAGGCACTGTAGCACAACATAGCCTGGACAGTAAAACAGGCACTGTAACACAACATAGCTTGGACAGTAACACAGGCACTGTAGCACAACATAGCTTGGACAGTAACACAGGCACTGTAGCACAACATAGCTTGGACAGTAACACAGGCACTGTAGCACAACATAGCCTGGACAGTAACACAGGCACTGTAGCACAACATAGCCTGGACAGTAACACAGGCACTGTAGCACAACATAGCCTGGACAGTAAAACAGGCACTGTAACACAACATAGCTTGGACAGTAACACAGGCACTGTAGCACAACATAGCTTGGACAGTAACACAGGCACTGTAGCACAACATAGCCTGGGCAGTAACACAGGCACTGTAGCACAACATAGCCTGGACAGTAACACAGGCACTGTAGCACAACATAGCTTGGACAGTAACACAGGCACTGTAGCACAACATAGCCTGGACAGTAACACAGGCACTGTAGCACAACATAGCGTGGACAGTAACACAGGCACTAGCACAACATAGCTTGGACAGTAACACAGGCACTGTAGCACAACATAGCTTGGACAGTAACACAGGCACTGTAGCACAACATAGCTTGGACAGTAACGCAGGCACTGTAGCACAACATAGCTTGGACAGTAACACAGGCACTGTAGCACAACATAGCCTGGACAGTAACACAGGCACTGTAGCACAACATAGCCTGGACAGTAACACAGGCACTAGCACAACATAGCTTGGACAGTAACACAGACACTGTAGCACAACATAACCTGGACAGTAACACAGGCACTGTAGCACAACATAGCCTGGACAGTAACACAGGCACTGTAGCACAACATAGCCTGGACAGTAACACAGGCACTAGCACAACATAGCTTGGACAGTAACACAGACACTGTAGCACAACATAACCTGGACAATAACACAGGCACTGTAGCACAACATAGCCTGGACAGTAACACAGGCACTGTAGCACAACATAGCCTGGACAGTAACACAGGCACTGTAGCACAACATAGCCTGGACAGTAACACAGGCACTAGCACAACATAGCATGGATAGTAACACAGGCACTGTAGCACAACATAGCCTGGATAGTAACACAGGCACTGTAGCACAACATAACCTGGACAGTAACACAGGCACTGTAGCACAACATAGCCTGGACAGTAACACAGGCACTGTAGCACAACATAGCCTGGACAGTAACACAGGTGGTGGAAGTCGTGTGTAATATCAGCAACGGTGGCCGACATTACTGCCTCAAACATTTCATTGTCAGAGGAGCAGCAGTAATTCTCTCAGTATGGGAGGTGCTGCGAGGAAGGGTGAAGGAGGGGAGCAAGAGCTTCGAGGAGAAGCAGAAGAGGTGCTGAGGGAAGGAGACGAACCGATGGGAAAAGAGAAGGGAGGGAGAAGAGGGAAGGGGGTAGTAAAGAAAGGCGGGGAGGAAAGGAGGAAAGACAGTAGAAAAGGGAAGGAGGAGAAGTGTCTTGAAATGGTTGAAGGAAGAGATAACTAGAAGTAATGGTTAAAGGGAGGAATGGGAGGGCTGGTAGAAAGGAGGTAGAGGTGGAAGATAGGTTGGTAGAAAAGGCAAGTGAAAGTCAAAAGAGAGGAAAGTCGTCAGTAAGAACATGAATAGCGAACTGGAAGGTACAGGGAGGAAGATTATTAGATAATAATAAGACTGTTATAAATATATACATAGTGGCTTTGGCGTTCTAAATGAAAATAAAAATAGTAAGAAGAAAATAACAAGGTATTAAGAGAGAGAGAGAGAGAGAGAGAGAGAGAGAGAGAGAGAGAGAGAGAGGGGTTACCTCGACCATCATGTCATGTGAAGTCTTAACGAAGAGTTGTACAGAAAATCATCTTGGTGAGCTACCCCAATTATTTACTAGATCAGTAACGTGAGAAACTCTGGGAGACGGAAATGTTGAGATCCTGGAAGACACTAGCACACACGCCTTTGCTGGAAGACACTAGCACACACGCCTTTGCTGGAAGACACTAGCACACACGCCTTTGCTGGAAGACACTAGCACACACGCCTTTGCTGGAAGACACTAGCACACACGCCTTTGCTGGAAGACACTAGCACACACGCCTTTGCTGGAAGACACTAGCACACACGCCTTTGCTGGAAGACACTAACACACACGCCTTTGGACGATGACTTGCGTCACTAGTTGCACACAACAAGACAGGGTAAATCACAGGAGGGAAAGGGAAGGACACCCAGGTTTACAAATTAAACTTTATGAATCCTAAGAATAAGAGCAGAGGAAGGCTGCAGTAGAGCCTACTCGCCTGCAGGTATTACATTCTTTCGGCTAGTCTTAATTGAGTATTTATATAATTATAAACTATTTTTAAAACTACCAAAAGAGCTTGTATACATGAAGCTGCTTAGCTATTCTTTCCAGACATCTAAACCCCTAACTCAGCACTTTATTCTAGAACTCACTGTGAAAGAACCTTCCAAGACTGCATTAACACAGCGTTTTAGAGCAGGAATATCTTACAACTGTTACATTATGACACAATTACAGAAGCTTTGGAAGATAGATAAAATGTTGATGTAATCTATATGGATTTTGCAAAGGCATTTGACAAACACAACTTCATAGTAATAGCTCATAAAATGAGGTCAGTGGGTATGGTATAACAGGAAAGTACGGAAATGCATATTCAATTTTCGAACAAAGAAATCACAAAGAGTAGGAGTAAAGAAAGTAGTTTCAGCGAGGTCAAACTTTCAATATCCTAAGGCATATTCCTAACACTTAGTATTTCTTAGTAACATAGCAAACATAGACAACAATACTAATTACAGCTTTGTATCGCTATTTGCGAATGATACTAAAATGTAAAAGTCAACTCAGTAGAAGACAGAAAAACTACAAACAGATATCAACAAAGTCTTCCAATGGGTAACTGAAAATAAGATGATGTTCATTGGTGACAAATTTCAACAGCTTAGGTATGTGATGAATGAAGAACTCGACATGACCAGAGTACACAGAACTCGACATGACCAGAGTACACAGAACTCGACATGACCAGAGTACACAGAACTCGACATGACCAGAGTACACAGAACTCGACATGACCAGAGTACACAGAACTCGACATGACCAGAGTACACAGAACTCGACATGACCAGAGTACACAGAACTCGACATGACCAGAGTACACAGAACTCGACATGACCAGAGTACACAGAACTCGACATGACCAGAGTACACAGAACTCGACATGACCAGAGTACACAGAACTCGACATGACCAGAGTACACAGAACTCGACATGACCAGAGTACACAGAACTCGACATGACCAGAGTACACAGAACTCGACATGACCAGAGTACACAGAACTCGACATGACCAGAGTACACAGAACTCGACATGACCAGAGTACACAGAACTCGACATGACCAGAGTACACAGAACTCAGACATGACCAGAGTGACAGCAGAACTCGACATGACCAGAGTACACAGAACTCACATGACCAGAGTACACAGAACTCGACATGACCAGAGTACACAGAACTCGACATGACCAGAGTACACAGAACTCGACATGACCAGAGTACACAGAACTCGACATGACCAGAGTACACAGAACTCAGACATGCTATGAGCATAAGGAACAGTGGAAACATGCCAGAAGACTATGTAGTTGAAGCAAGTAAACAAATGCGACAAGACCAAGAAAATAAAGGTAATCGAGAACTTTATAACAATAGACACGTTCTCGACATGACCAGAGTACACAGAACTCGACATGACCAGAGTACACATAACTCGACATGACCAGAGTACACAGAACTCGACATGACCAGAGTACACAGAACTCAGACCATGCTATAGAGCATAAGGAACAGGTGGAAAAACTATGTCAGAAGATCTATTAGTTGGAAGCACAGTAAAACAAATGCGACAAGGCCAAGAAAATAAGAGGGTGAATTACGAGAACTTTTATAACAATAGAATCACTTGTACTCTTGTGACTTGAATATTGGTGTGTGCTTACACTGGTAGGTGAGGCAGCAGAGCTAGAAAATGTACCGAGGTCGTATACTGCCAGCATAAAATAATCAAAACAAACTATTGGGAACGCCTCGAATCACTTTGTTTACTTCCTCTGGAACAGGGAACAAAAATACCTAATAATATATACATGGAAGATTCTTGAGAGCCTGACCCCTAACCTGCACACTGCTATAACAGCTTGCTGCAGTGAAAGATACGAGAGAAAGTGTGTAATAAAGTCAGTAAAAAGGCAGGGGAGTCATGAATGTCTCACGAAATTGTAATATCACGATTGCAAACAAACCATACCACGGGTGGGGTTCGAACCCCACCCGTGGTATGGTTTTGTAATTAGAGAACAGTGTCAATATCCATAACTCATCCTTTAGCTTGTTACCATCAAATATCAGAAATATTGCCTGAATGAAGATAGAAAGTTTAAAAAATCTAGACAGTTTCTTTCTATGACTGTCAACATAGCCAGGTTATGACGGCTTGTCAACATAGCCAGGTTATGACGGCTTGTCAACATAGCCAGGTTATGACGGCTTGTCAGTTGGGCTGCGATGGTAGAAGATTCCAAGGAACCGGCCACAGGTATGATAAACCATATGTGTTACAGTATTACTCTTTAATATTCACAGTACTCTCTCTCTCTCTCTCTCTCTCTCTCTCTCTCTCTCTCTCTCTCTCTCTCTCTCTCTCTCTCTCTCTCTCTCTCTCTCTCTCTCCAAAAAAAGGCGTTTAAATTCTAACTTAATACTCCTCCGACATGAATTATTATTTATAGACATTTGTGTTCCCCTGGGGAGCGGAATGGTATTTGAATATTGATACTCATTGATTCAGCAGCAGAAGCTATGAATTATGCAAGAGCTGCAACACTGCTCTGGGTGTTGCAACATTGACCCTGGTGGTGCTGCAACACTGTGGTGGTGCTGCAACACCGGTCGTGGTGGTGCTGCAACACTGTAGTGGTGCTGCAACACCGGTCGTGGTGGTGGTGCAACGCTGGTCGTGGTGGTGTTGCAACGCTGGTCGTGGTGGTGCCGCAACACCGGTCGTGGTGCTGCAACACTGTGGTGGTGCTGTAACACTGGTCGGAGTGGTGCTGCAACGCTGGTCGTGATGGTGCTGCAACACCGGTCGTGGTGGTGTTGCAACGCTGGTCGGAGTGGTGCTGCAACACTGTGGTGGTGCCGCAACACCGGTCGTGGTGCTGCAAGACTGGTCGTGGTGGTGCTGCAACATTAATCGTGGTGCTGCAACACTGGTCGTGGTGTTGCGACACTAGTCGTGGTGGTGCTGCAGAACTGGTCTTAATGGTGCTGCAACACTGGTCGTAATGATGCTACAGCACTGGTCGTAATGGTGCTACAACACTGGTCGTAGTGCTACAACACTGGTCGTAGTGGTGCTACAACATTAATCGTAGTGGTGTTCGGGAAGATGTAACCACATACAGTCAACATGACTGTAATGTTCTTACATTAAGTTGGGATGTTGGTCGTGCGCAAGACATGATGCTTCTCGCCGCTGTAACATGTGTCATGCCTGTGTCATGCTTGCATCATGTCCGTGTCATGCCTGTGTCATGCTTGTATCATGTCCGTGTCATGCCTGTGTCATGCTTGTATCATGTCCGTGTCATGCCTGTGTCATGCTTGTGTCATGCCTGTATTATGCCCGTGTCATGCCTGTGCCATGCCAGTGTCATACCTGTGTCATTCCTGTGTCATGCGTGAAGAAGGATGCCTGAGACAATGAAAGTCTCATATCCGTGACCTGTTTCATGCAGTGGAAGGTAGACCGTGAGTCAATAATAAGGCAATGTCTCAATAACCGTGGCCAAGGTTAGTAACCGTGGTCCAAGGTTAGATAACCGTGGTCCAAGGTTAGATAACCGTGGTCCAAGGTTAGATAACCGTGGTCCAAGGTTAGATAACCGTGGTCCAAGGTTAGATAACCGTGGTCCAAGGTTAGATAACCGTGGTCCAGGGTTAGATAACCGTGGTCCAGGGTTAGATAACCGTGGTCCAGGGTTAGATAACCGTGGTCCAAGGTTAGATAACCGTGGTCCAAGGTTAGATAACCGTGGTCCAGAGTTAGATAACCGTGGTCCAGAGTTAGATAACCGTGGTCCAAGGTTAGATAACCGTGGTCCAAGGTTAGATAACCGTGGTCCAAGGTTAGATAACCGTGGTCCAAGGTTAGATAACCGTGGTCCAAGGTTAGATAACCGTGGTCCAGGGTTAGATAACCGTGGTCCAGGGTTAGATAACCGTGGTCCAAGGTTATATAACCGTGGTCCAAGACTCTTCAACATCTAACCAGCAGATATTAGGATTATTGTTGGGACGAAGAAGAGAAATTGTCAAGGTGATAAGCTAGCAGTTACAAGTCCTGGATCAACTGTACTCACTTATTTGTATTCAGCTATTTGTTGTTGCAGGGGTCAATTCACAGTTCCTGTTCCCGCTTCTTCGCTGGTCGCTACTAGGTCCACTCCCTGCTCCATGAGCTTTATCGTATCTCTTCTTAAAGCTATGTATGGATCCTACCTCCACTACATCACTTTCCAGATTGTTCCACTTCCTGACACCTCTATGACTGAAGAAATATTTCCTAACATCCCTGTGATTCATCTGAGTCTTCAAATTCCAGTTGTGGCCCCATGTTGCTGTGTCGCATCTCTGGAACATCCTCTCACTATCCACCATCACAACTGTATTTGTTGTGATGGTTGTGTGAGCCTGAGGGCCGCTTGCACAAACAGCCTGGTTACCCAAGCTGTTTGCGATGCTAGAACCCTCGAAAGTGGTCACAGGTACGTGACAGGTATGTGACACATTGGTAACATGATTGTTACACACACACACACACACACACACACACAGAAGAGGTATGATAAAGCTCATGGGGCAGGGAGAGTGACCTAGTAGCGACCAGTTAAGAGGCGGGGGCCAGGAGCTGTGACTCGACCCCTGCAACCACAACTAGGTGAGTACACATACCCTCGTTGTTTATGTGTCCTGTTTGTGTCGTCTTGCTATCATATGCCCAACTCGTGCGCTGTATGACCCCTGTGGTTTAGCGCTTCTTTTTGATTATGATAATAATAATAATAATAATAATGCCCAACTCGTAGAGGTCATGCAGCGCCTCGGGAACGGGAGGTAATCAGGTTTGATCAGAGGAAATAGAAAATATAGCTCCAACTCCTTAGATTAATAGCTCCTCACTGGCATCAAGTTACCCTCTTTTAAAAGCTTGATGCGTTGAAATGCGCAGTTCTTTCGTGTAAATATATCATTGATGGGAACTTAGACCTGATACTGATGTATCGTAATTGATGGGAAGGGTCGTTGACTTTTAAATGTATCGTAATTGATGAGAGTTAGTCATTCCTTGTACAATGTGTTGACATATATATACTGGAACAGATTTTGGATACCTGCAGTGTGCGACGTACTGGGATATAGTAGACCGGGGATACCTGCAGTGTGCGACGTACTGGGATATAGGAGACCGGGGATACCTGCAGTGCGCGACGTACTGGGATATAGGAGACCGGGGATACCTGCAGTGTGCGACGTACTGGGATATAGGAGACCGGGGATACCTGCAGTGTGCGACATACTGGGATATAGTAGACCGGGGATACCTGCAGTGTGCGACGTACTGGGATATAGGAGACCGGGGATACCTGCAGTGTGCGACGTACTGGGATATAGTAGACCGGGGATACCTGCAGTGTGCGACGTACTGGGATATAGGAGACCGGGGATACCTGCAGTGTGCGACATCCTGGATATAGTAGACCGGGGATACCTGATTTCCTTTATCTTTATAACGTCAAGGAACGTTATCTTTCAAGGTGGTTTGGATGTTGCAAGAGCACCTTGAATATTGCAGCATCGTCCTGCTTGCTATGAATATGTGAGGATGACCCCGCGGTTCTCCAGACTTGAGTGCCACTTAAGTGAAGCTTTTAAAGTTGCACTCAATAAGGTATACCACTTCAGAATGGCGGGTCTCACACTCACTGAAAGAGTCGGCACTGGTAGTCACTTGAAGGACATTTCCGGGGGTCAACGCCCCTGAGGACCGTTCCCAGACCAGGTCTCCTGGAGGATCAAGGCCTGATCAACCAGGCTGTTGCTTCTGAACTTTGGGGAAAGTTATTTTTATTTTCATGAACATAAGAACATAAGAACATAAGAAAGAAGGAACACTGCAGCAGGCCTACTGGCCCATGCGAGGCAGGTCCAAGTCTCCCGCCGGCTTAAGCCAATGCCCTGACCCAGCCAGGTCAGGTTACATTCACTTAAGGAAGGAGCACGGCATCTGACCTAGTAGCACAAACTAGTCAGGTCCCACTCACACCCACCCGCACCCACTCATATATTTATCTAGCCTATTTTTAAAACTACACAACGTTTTAGCCTCTATAACTGTACTCGGGAGTTTGTTCCACTCATCGACAACTCTATTACCAAACCAATGCTTTCCTATATCCCTTCTGAATCTTAATTTATCCAACTTAAAGCCATTGCTTCGAGTCCTGTCAATACAAGATATTTTTAGCACGCTATTTACATCCCTTTATTTATTCCTGTTTTCCATTTATATACCTCAATCATATCCCCCTAATTCTACGCCTTTCTAGAGGTGCAGATTCAGGGCCCTCAGTCTATCCTCATAGGGAAGATTTCTGATACATGGAATCAACTTAGTCATCCTCCTTTGTACGTTTTCCAGAGCATTTATATCCATTCTGTAATACGGTGACCAAAACTGTGCAGCATAATCTAGATGAGGCCTAACCAAGGATATATAGAGTTGAAGAACAACCTGAGGACTCCTATTATTTATGCTTCTTGATATGAAGCCAAGGATTCTGTTTGCTTTATTGCGAACACTTATGCACTGCTGTCTTGGTTTTAGATTACTGCTAACCAGAACTCCTAAATCATTTTCGCATTCAGTAGTATTAAGATCTACATTATTTAGTTTATATGTGGCATGGTTATTGTCCTGTACAATATTTAGAACTTTGCATTTATCTATATTAAACTGCATCTGCCACTTCTCCGACCACTGCATCAGTCTATTCAAATCTTCCTGGAGTGCTCTAATGTCCTCATTTGAATGAATTGGACGGCCTATTTTGGTGTCATCGGCAAACTTGCTTATGTCGCTATTTATTCCCTCATCTATGTCGTTTATGTAGATTGTGAACAACAAGGGGCCCAATACTGACCCCTGTGGAACACCACTTGTGACGTGCCCCCACTCTGATTTCTCCCCATTTATGCAAACTCTCTGCTGCCTATTTGTCAACCATGCCTCTATCCAGGAAAAAATTTCTCCTCCTATTCCGTGTGCCTTAATTTTACTCAATAGTCTCTGATGTGGGACTCTATCAAAAGCCTTACTGAAGTCCATATACACAATATCATATTCATTACAATGATCTACCTGCTCAAATACCTTAGTGAAAAAAGTTATTAAATTTGTAAGGCAGGAACGCCCTTTTGTAAAACCGTGCTGAGATTCGTTGATTAATTTATGCTTTTCAAGATGGCTGCGAATTGCCTCGGCAATTATTGATTCCATAAATTTTCCCACTATGGAGGTTAGGCTTATTGGTCTATAGTTCGAAGCTAAGGACCTGTCTCCTGCTTTGAAAATAGGTATTACATTTGCAATTTTCCACTTATCTGGCACCATGCCAGTTTGCAGTGATATGTTGAAAAGATTAGCCATAGGTTTGCTAAGCTCCTCTTTACATTCCTTTAGAACCCTTGCATACAGTTCATCAGGGCCTGGGGATTTGTTAGGTTTTAATTTATCTATTTGTCTAAGGACCATGTCACTTGTGACCCTGATCGTGCATAGTTTACTATCGTCCTGGTCTACATAATTTATTATTTCTGGAATATCGCTAATATCTTCCTGTGTAAAAACTGAGAGGAAGTAAGTGTTAAAACTCTTTTTATCTCCACGCCCTCCCATAACCCCTCTCCTATCATCCCCCCTTCCCCTCTTCCCCCTCCCATAACCCCTCTCCTATCCTCCCCCTTCCCCCTCCCTCTCTCACGTGTCACCTACCAGTTGACAAATGATTTTTAGTCTGATGCCAAAATGCTTTTTTTTTTTTTAAAGCTCTATCATTTTACCCAGTTTTTATTACTTTAGTTTCTGGTTTTGTGAGGTGGAGGGTTGTGAGGTGGAGCTATGTGTGAGGTGGAGCTGTGTGTGAGGTGGAGCTATGTGTGAGGTGGAGCTGTGTGTGAGGTGGAGCTATGTGTGAGGTGGAGCTGTGTGTGAGGTGGAGCTATGTGTGAGGTGGAGCTGTGTGTGAGGTGGAGCTGTGTGTGAGGTGGAGCTGTATAATGATATCACTCAGTAATGTGTCAATGGTCTTGTTTATTCATCATATTGACCTTGAGTGTTGTGTAGCCTGGCAGGAGTAATGAAGTTCTCCACTGAGACGTACTCACCTAATTGTACTCACCTAATTGTGGTTGCAGGGGTCGAGACTCACCTCCTGGCCCCGCCTCTTCGCTGTCTGCTACTGGGTCTCTGCTCTCCCTGCTCCATGAGCTTTACCATACCTTGTCTTAAAACTATGTATGGTTCCTGCCTCCACTATATCTTTCTCTAGATTATTCCACTTCCTGACTACTCTATGGCTGAAGAAATGCTTCCTAACATCCCTTTGACTCATCTGAGTCTTCAGACGTGTACATGTGTCGTTGTGTCACACTGTTCAACACTATTCAGATTTCTATAAATTTCACACCAGTTGCGTGCATTTTCCACTCTTCAATGTACGTGTGTGTGTGTGTACTCGTCTATATGTAGTCTACATGAACCTAAGTTTGTGTGCGTGCATGGGTGCGTGTGCGTGTGCGTAACTCATTCACTTCACATCTAAATTATTGGGAACGCCTTCAAGTCTTGAACATGTACTCATTGGAGCGGAGGAGAGAGAGATACATGATAATATATACATGGAAAGTACTTGAGGGCCTGGTCCCAAATCTGCACACTGCCATAACAACATACTGGAGTGAGAGATATGGGAGAAAGTGTAAAATAAACCCAGTGAGGAGCAGGGGTGCGGTGGGGACAATACGGGAGCACTGTATTAACATCCGGGGTCCCAGACTATTCAACATCTTACCAGAAGATATCCGAAACACGGCTGGAACCAGTGTAGAAGCCTTCAAGAGGAAACTGGACAAATATCTTCACCAGGTGCCAGATCAACCAGGCTGTGATGGATATGTGGGGCAGCGGGCCTCCAGCAGCAACAGCCTGGTTGACCAGGCAAGCACCAGACGAGCCTGGCCCATGGCCGGGCTCAGAGAGTAGATACTCTCGAAACTCTTCAAAGGTAAGGTATATCAAAGGTAAGGTACTTACATACGTGCGTGTATCGACCAAATTATATGCAATGATCTGTTTGAGTTTACTTGGTGAAGTCTGGTTTTCTAAATGTTTTGCTTAACTTAGAATTGACTTGTGTGAATTAGCTGTAACATATTTACGGTAAAATCCCTCTGGGTATTGCAGTGTGGCTGAGGGCCGGGCTGAGGACCGGGCTGAGGGCCGGGCTGAGGGCCTGGCTGAGGGCCGGCTGAGGGCCGGGCTGAGGGCCGGGCTGAGGGCCGGGCTGAGGACCGGGCTGAGGGCCTGGCTGAGGGCCGGGCTGTCAGCCTGGGACACTCGAAAACTCTTCAAATGTGTTGTTATTTAGTTCCTTCGACTTCTTTACTACTATGTTATCTTCCTAATATCTTTGACTCTCAGCCTATTATGGTCTATCCTTATCCACCTGGTCTATTACCCAGGACATTTCATGTCATGATCATATCTCTGGTATCAGCTCTGGTATCAGTGAGGATAAATTTCACTTACTAATGGAAGAAAATGAGAAAATAACAAGAAGGGATATAAAACCAACTAACTACACAATAAAGCGAAAAGCTAACGTAAAGGACTTACGAATGATACCGTCAGAGGATATCACGTTCGACGATCACAAATGTTATCAAATGGCGAAGATAATGATATGATGGATAACGAGAACTTTCAAAATAATAGATATCAAGATAATGATAGGAACATAATGAAGGAGCACTGCGGCAGGCCTATTGGCCCATATTTGGCAAGTATTTTTCAAATTCAATCCTTCAATCCACTCAACGACAGTAGAATTAAGAATCTAGGTAATTTTTTCTTTACCTGAGCCCACCTACAAATCATCCTGACACAAATACAAATCCCCCAGAATTCGAAGAGGAAATAGAAAACGCGTCCATACAAGCAGCACCAGACCCCTGACTCGTCCAACTTGTTATTTATGAAGAAGTGACAAATATCACTATTCAGTTCTCAGTATTCTCTGAGGCCTTATAAAGTACAAGAATCTCTCCTCAACACAAAATAAGCTAACAAAACTGCGGACAAGTTCCACTAACATCACACATCATAGAAGTCTTTGAAATAGTGGCGAGACGGCAAATTACAAATATTATGGAAAAACATGACCTACGCAATCCAAGTCAACATGGATTTATTACGGAGGATTTGGAAGAAAAAACAAAAAACACATGCTGTTTACAAGAACTTCGCAAAGATATTTGACAAATGCGACCATGGAGTACTAGCTCATAAAATGAGGTCATTGGGTATAACAGAAAAAGTAGGAAAATGGATATTCAAATTTCTAACAAACCCTAATCATTATAATATCTTTATTTACTACAAGTACATGTCCAAGGTATACAGTCCTAGCTGGCATCAATGACATACTACTATATAGAAATCCCCTTGTCATGCAGAGCATTTCGGGCAAATTAGGTCCTTGTCCCAGGATGCGACCCACACCAGTCGACTAACTCCTAGGTACCCATTTTACTGATGGGTGAACATAGACAACCGGTGTAAAGAAACACGCCCAATGTTTCTACCCTTGCTGGGAATCGAACGCAGACCCTCGCCGTGTGAAGCAAGAGCTTTAGCCACCAGGCCACGGGGCACCAATAGATAATCGAAAATAACCAGATGTTCAGTGGTGACCAGTTTCAACCTCTTACATACGGGAAAAATGGAACACTGGAAACGAGCACAGTATGCAGAACGCATTCCATAGAATGTAAGGAACAGGTGAAAGACCTAAGAATAATTATTTTGGATTACCCACAATACAGTACATTATGGCAGGGGCAGTAAAGACCAGAAAATTGACAGTGAATTACGAGTACCTTTAAGTGAAGCAACGTCAGTGATGGTGCTGGTCAAATCTATGGTGTTTTCAAGACTAATATTTTTTCTCTGCTCCCAGTGTCAGTGTCTAACGAGATAAAAGAGGGAAAATGTACAACAAAATATCTAAACTATTGGTAACGTCTCAAAGCACTATAATTGTTCTTCCTGGAATGTAGTAGCAGGGAGATGTCAGTTAACATGTATATGGAAGAGGCTCTTCCATATACACTTCCCTAACTTACTGTAGTGAAGATGAGGAAATAGATATGTGCAACACTTGGATATATTTATGTAAAGACGTTTCGCCAACAAGTGGCTTTATCAGTTCAGTGCAGAGATGATATCCGACGACAGTGAAAGATGAGATAATCAGTCTTTCAGCCTCGCAGAACTATACAAAGAAGACAGTGGAAGATGAGGTAATCAGTCCCTCAACCTTGAAGCCGGTGTTCAGTGCCTTAGTCTTGATGAATCTGAAGCATAATCTGGAAGATTGTGTCTTGTGTACTGGAGGCAGATGAGGTGCACCACTTGAAGACTCATCACAGGTAGGTACTAGCACCATTACTGTGATGAAGAAGATGGAAGAAAGTGTAGAATAAACCCAATGAAAAGCAGAGGCACCGTAAACACAATAAGAGAACACTGTCAACATTCATGGGCTTCAGTGTTTAACTTTCTTCCAGCAGATATCAGAAATCTTGCTGACACGAAGTTAAAAGTTTTTAAGCTGAAACTAATCAGCCGGATTGTGATGGCTGTGCGCGCCTGCGGGCTGCTAGCACAAACAGCCTGCTTGACCCGGCTGCCATCAGGAAAGCCTGGCCCCAGATCGGACCGCGAGGGTAAAATAACTCTCGAAACCAGTCACAAGTAGGTGTGTGCAGTGTTGTTGTGCAGGGGTTGAAGTGTGGGTTAGAGCGTGTGCTTGAGCTGCAACATGGAGTGCAGTTTGTCCTTCCTCACCATGAAATACTTAATGCAAAATTGTTGCATGAATATTCAAAGGCCCAGGTAGTGGGATCCCTCTCACAACTGCGTTTATTATTAAATTAGTTGTCAAGTCTTTTTTGCGGGGGAAGGGGTGGGGCAAGGGGGAGGATTTTTTTCTTTACACTTCAGGGGTCACTTCTGCATTCTATACTTATATTTTGTTGGACGTAAGTCTGTAACTGAGTTATATATGAATTGTTGAGAAAGTGAGCTTTATTACCTTGGGTTGGCTGGTGGTCAATACTTTCTGCCGCAGCCAGACGTTATTAGGCACATCCCAGTGATATACCTGTAACCAGTTTCTAGTGTGCTTCTGCTAGCGCAGTCAAGCCTGACCAGGTATATTTAGTGAGTGCCTTCATCCAGGCAGTTGGTGACCATGGTCAGTAACCTGGGCATCCACCACTTCCTCTACAAACTGATCCGAGTCATCATCTTGAACTCTCATCTACGAGTGGATCATGTCTTGTGTTGACCAGCTCCTCTTGATGATGATCTGACGGAGGCGTTGTGGACACTCTTGGTGGTTTATCAGTGACTTACTGAAAGGAGGCTTGGTGGTGGTTTATCAGTGGGTTAATTAAAGGAAGCATGGCGGAGGCTTGGTGGTGGTTTATCAGTGGGTTAATTAAATGAAGCATGGTGGAGGCTTGGTGGTGGTTTATCAACGGGTTACCTGAAGATGGTTCTGGCTACAGGTAATCTGAAGTGAGTACCACAGCAGACTGAGAAGAAAATTGCGACAGTGGGTTATTAATAATTTTTATGCTTTCAGGGAGCAGGTTGTAAAGTCTTTGACCTTTTATGCCTCAGCCCCAGGCTGAGCTGCCAGAAAAGAAAGTGCTCTTGAAACTGACCACAGGTATATATCTACCATACTTCCAGTTCTTATTAAAGTAGTCCCTCCGGTATTTTCCAGGTATAGATTCAAATTATTCTTTTGCGTCTGCATTCCTGTGAGTTCTGTTTGAATTATTACAGGGAGTAAAAGTTCTCCGTGATTTCTTAAGATCCTCAAATTTGCTTGTCTTAAATGTGGCTGTTAGTGTAGAGCAGTGTTCCAGTCTTGAGAGTCAGGGATAGAAAAGGGATCATCTTCCTCCCAATTGTAGGAGCAACAAGAAGCTTGTGTTCCTTGAACCTGAGATATTCCAAGATTGTTCAGTCCCTTACTTCCTTCTTCTGTTGATGCGTTCAATGTGTGTTTTATTCTCTTTGTATTAAACTTTTAAATCTTTGTAAACTTGATGAAGATTAAGACACATGTGCAGTAGTTGGGTATCTTTATTGATGGAACGTTTCGCCTACACAGTAGGCTTCTTCAGTCAAATGCAGAGGGAACAGGTTTAATAGTGAAATAAAGATGATGGTATCAGTCCATCAACCTTGGAGAAAAAGCATTTGAGGTGGTCAGTCCCTCAGCCTGGAGAAGGGTTCAGCTCCATGGTGCTGAACTCCAGACCAAGGTGCTGAACTCCAGACCATGGTGCTGAACTCCAGACCAAGGTGCTGAACTCCAGACCATGGTGCTGAACTCCAGACCATGGTGCTGAACTCCAGACCAAGGTGCTGAACTCCAGACCATGGTGCTGAACTCCAGACCATGATGCTGAACTCCAGACCATGGTGATGAACTCCAGACCATGGGGCTGAACTCCAGACCAAGGTGCTGAACTCCAGACCAAGGTGCTGAACTCCAGACCATGATGCTGAACTCCAGACCAAGGTGCTGAACTCCAGACCATGGTGCTGAACTCCAGACCATGGTGCTGAACTCCAGACCAAGGTGCTGAACTCCAGACCATGGTGCTGAACTCCAGACCATGAAGCTGAACTCCAGACCATGGAGCTGAACTCCAGACCATGGTGCTGAACTCCAGACCATGGAGCTGAACTCCAGACCATGGAGCTGAACTCCAGACCATGGTGCTGAACTCCAGACCATGGAGCTGAACTCCAGACCATGGTGCTGAACTCCAGACCATGGTGCTGAACTCCAGACCATGGTGCTGAACTCCAGACCATGGAGCTGAACTCCAGACCATGGTGCTGAACTCCAGACCATGATGCTGAACTCCAGACCATGGTGCTGAACTCCAGACCAAGGTGCTGAACTCCAGACGGCGACCAGCAGATGCTGAACTCCAGACCATGATGCTGAACTCCAGACCATGGTGCTGAACTCCAGACCATGGTGCTGAACTCCAGACCATGATGCTGAACTCCAGACCATGGTGCTGAACTCCAGACCATGGAGCTGAACTCCAGACCATGGAGCTGAACTCCAGACCATGGTGCTGAACTCCAGACCATGGTGCTGAACTCCAGACCATGGAGCTGAACTCCAGACCATGGTGCTGAACTCCAGACCATGGAGCTGAACTCCAGACCATGGTGCTGAACTCCAGAACAAGGTGCTGAACTCCAGACCAAGGTGCTGAACTCCAGACCAAGGTGCTGAACTCCAGACCAAGGTGCTGAACTCCAGACCATGATGCTGAACTCCAGACCATGGATGCTTGAACTCCAGACCATGGTGCTGAACTCCAGACCATGATGCTGAACTCCAGACCATGGAGCTGAACTCCAGACCATGGTGCTGAACTCCAGACCATGGTGCTGAACTCCAGACCATGATGCTGAACTCAGACTGACCAATGGGCTGAACTCCAGACCATGGGCTGAACTCCAGACCATGGTGCTGAACTCCAGACCATGGTGCTGAACTCCAGACCATGGAGCTGAACTCCAGACCATGGTGCTGAACTCCAGACCATGGTTGAACTCAGACCAGGTGCTGAACTCCAGACCAGTGGATGCTGAACTCCAGACCATGGGCTGAACTCCAGACCATGGTGCTGAACTCCAGACCATGGTGCTGAACTCCAGACCATGGTGCTGAACTCCAGACCATGATGCTGAACTCCAGACCATGGTGCTGAACTCCAGACCATGGTGCTGAACTCCAGACCATGGAGCTGAACTCCAGACCATGGTGCTGAACTCCAGACCATGGTGCTGAACTCCAGACCATGGAGCTGAACTCCAGACCATGGGCTGAACTCCAGACCATGGAGCTGAACTCCAGACCATGGAGCTGAACTCCAGACCATGGAGCTGAACTCCAGACCATGGTGCTGAACTCCAGACCATGGAGCTGAACTCCAGACCATGGTGCTGAACTCCAGACCATGATGCTGAACTCCAGACCATGGAGCTGAACTCTTCTCCAGGCTGAGGGACTGACCACCTCAAATGCTTTTTCTTCAAGGTTGATGGACTGATAACATCGTCTTTATTTCACTACTAAACCTGCTGCCTCTATATTTGACTGAAGAAGCCTACTGTAAGATACCCAACTGTCGCACATG
Source organism: Cherax destructor (assembly GCA_009830355.1). Classification (NCBI taxonomy): domain Eukaryota; kingdom Metazoa; phylum Arthropoda; class Malacostraca; order Decapoda; family Parastacidae; genus Cherax; species Cherax destructor. The sequence continues at coordinate 104,495 of WNWK01005035.1, read as the reverse complement.
TGTCTTAATCTTCAACTTCACCATTTTCAACAATAACTTGCAAATTTCTCAAGCGATGATACAAATATTAAGACTTCGTCTCCCTGTCATATACTGGGCATCAGGTTCCTCTTTTTTGTTGCATTTTTTATGAAGAGTGAGTTTCATAAGTCTGGGCCTGGGACACAGTGCCTGGGTAAGCTATTAATGGCTAATTCTAAGTCAAGTGGGCATAATTTTATCAGAAATGTTGACAGTGTTTGGTGCTGCATTAATGAAAATTCATTTGAGTTTTCAATATTATAGTCTGGCTGGAAGGAGGTGGAGGGTGGTGGTGGTGATGGTGAAGGGTGGTGATGGTGAAGGGTGGTGATGGTGAAGGGTGGTGATGGTGAAGGGTGGTGATGGTGAAGGGTGGTGATGGTGAAGGGTGGTGATGGTGAAGGGTGGTGGTTGGTGGAAAGTAATGGTGGTGGTTAAGGGGGAAGGTCATCCCTGGAGGAGGCCTGGTGCTGACACTGAGGTCATCCCTGGAGGAGACCTGGTACTGACACTGAGGTCATCCCTGGAGGAGGCCTGGTGCTGACACTGAGGTCATCCCTGGAGGAGGCCTGGTGCTGACACTGAGGTCATCCCTGGAGGAGGCCTGGTGCTGACACTGAGGTCATCCCTGGAGGAGGCCTGGTGCTGACACTGAGGTCATCCCTGGAGGAGGCCTGGTGCTGACACTGAGGTCATCCCTGGAGGAGGCCTGGTACTGACACTGAGGTCATCCCTGGAGGAGGCCTGGTACTGACACTGAGGTCATCCCTGGAGGAGGCCTGGTGCTGACACTGAGGTCATCCCTGGAGGAGGCCTGGTACTGACACTGGGGTCATCCCTGGAGGAGGCTTGGTAGTGACACTTGGGTGTCAGCACCATGGAGGCGTGCCAGGCAAATGCCAATTTTCTGCTGTCACGGTCACTCCCGCGCTGATTGCTCCATTCTCCCGCGCTCTGTTTTGTATCAGCCTTTTCCTCGCCAACTTACAACGCTTTGTCTCAAATACCCAGCTGGAAATGTCGTCCAGGTCTGGAGTCACCGTGTGTGTGTGTGTGTGTGTGTGTGTGTGTGTGTGTGTGTGTGTGTGTGTGTGTGTGTGTTACCATTTCGTCCTAGGCACATGTCAGAGCCTGTTGTATATGCGTGCGTGCGTGTGTGTGTGTGTGTGTGTGTGTGTGTGTGTGTGTGTACGTGTACTCATCTATTTGTACTCACCTATTTGTGGTTGCAAGGGTCGATTCATAGCTCCTGGCCCCGCCTCTTCACTGATTGCTACTAGGTCCTCTCTCTCCCTGCTCCATGAGCTTTATCAAACCTCGTCTTAAAACTGTGTATGGTTCCTGCCTCCACTACGTCACTTTCTAGGCTATTCCACTTCCTGACAACTCTATGACTGAAGAAATACTTCCTAACATCCCTTTGACTCATAGGAGTCTTCAACTTCCAATTGTGTGTGTGTGTGTGTGTGTGTGTGTGTGTGTGTGTGTGTGTACTCCTAATTGTGGTTGCAGGGGTCGAGACTCAGCTCCTGGCCCTCTCTCCTCTCTCTCTCTCTCTCTCTCTCTCTCTCTCTCTCTCTCTCTCTCTCTCTCTCTCTCGTGTTTTGCTGGTGCTGCTGGCGGACATAGTTGCTGGCTTACCAGGGTGCCACAGGGATGGCACTATGAATTGGTGTTCAAGAATGGTATACAATACCGACAAGATGAAAATAAGACACATGTGTAACATCTGGGTATCTTTATTGTAGACGTTTCGCCCTCCAGTGTCTTTATCAATACTGTCTTCAAGTTTTGTCCTAGAATCTATATTGATAAAGCCACTGGATGGAGAAACGTCTACAATAAAGATACCCAGATGCTGCACATGTGTGTACTCACCTAATTCACCTAATTGTACTCACCTAATTCACCTAATTGTACTCACCTAATTGTGGGTGCAGGGGTCGAGACTCAGCTCCTGGCCCCGCCTCTTCGCTGTCCGCTACTGGGTCTCTGCTTTCCCTGCTCCATGAGCTTTATCATACCTTGTCTTAAAACTATGTATGGTTCCTGCCTCCACTATATCGTTCGCTAGACTATTCCACTTCCTGACTACTCTATAGCTGAAGAAATGCTTCCTAACATCCCTTTGACTCATCTGAGTCTTCAGCTTCCAGTTGTGTCCCCTTGTTTCTGTGTTCCCTCTCTGGAACATCCTGTCACTATCTACCTTGTCGATTCCCCGCAGTATTTTGTATGTCGTTATCATGTCTCCTCTAACCCTTCTGTCCTCCAGTGTTAGTCCTATTTCCCTCAACCTTTCTTCATAGGACAGTCCCCTGAGTTGTGGAACTAGCCTTGTCGCAAACCTTTGCACTTTCTCTAATTTCTTGACGTGTGTGTGTGTGTGTGTGCTCACCTAGTTGTGGTTGCAGGGGTCGATTCATAGCTCCTGGCCTCGCCTTTTCATTGATTGCTACTAGATCCACTCCTTCTCCATGAGCTTTATCATACCTCTTCTTAAAGCTATGTATTTATTCTGCCTCCACTACATCACTCCCCAGATTGTTCCACTTCCTAACAACTCTATGGCTGAAGAAATACTGCCTAACATCCCTGTGACTTATCTGAGTTTCAACTTCCAGTTGTGACCCGCTTGTTGCTGTGTCACATCTTTCAAACATTCTGTCCCTGTACAACCTGTCAGTTTCTGTCAATATTTTACATGTTGTGATCATGTCCCCCATATCCTCCTGTCTTCCTGTGTTGTCAAGTTGAGTTCACTTAACCTCTCCTCGTAGGGCAAACCCCTACGACTAGTCTGGTTGCAGACCTTTGCAGTTTCCCTAATTTCGTGACGTGTTTGACTAGGTGTGGGTTCCATACTGGTGCTGCATACTTCAGTATGGGTCTGACGTATACGGTGTACAGAGTATTGAATGACTCATTACTTGGATGTCGAAATGCTGTTCTCATATTTGCCAGGCGCCCGTATGCTGCAGCAGTTATTTGGTTGATGTACACCTCAGGAGATGTGCTCGGTATGATGCTTACCTCAAGATCCTTTTCCTTGAGTGAGTTTTGCATCTTTTGACCTCTTAGTCTGTACTCCGTCTATGGTCTCCTTTGTCATTTCCCAATCTTCATAACTTTGCACTTGCTGGGATTAAACTCCAGGGGCCATTTGTAAGACCAGGCTTGCCGTATCCTCTTCTGCTTGTATTCTCCTCATTAGTTTCACATCGTCTGCAAATAGGGACACCTCTGACTCTATCCCTTCCGTCATATCATTAACATATACAAGAAACAGCACACTGGACATAGAACTGACCGTTGTGGAACCCCATTCGACACATGCACCCACTCTGACACCTTGTCTCAGACCTATCACGTTGTTTCCTTCCTATCAGGTATTCCCTGATCCATTGCAGTAGATTCCTTCTTATTCCTGCCTACTCCTCTAGTTTTTCAACCAATCTATTGTGTGGAATTATGTCGAAAACCTTCTTACAGTTCAAGAAAATGCAGTCAACCCATCCCTCTCTCCTATCTTACTGCTGTTACCTTGTCATAGAACTCCAATAGGTTCTTGATGCAGGATTTTCCTTCCCTGAAGCCGTGCTGGTTGTCAAGTATTAGTCCATTCCGTTCTAGGTGCTCCATCACTCTTTTTTCCTGATAATGTTTTTCATAACTTTACATACAATACATGTCAGTGACACTGATCTGTAGTTTAGTGCAGCCTGTCTGTCTCCTTTCTTAAAAATTGGGACTGCATTTGCTGTCTTTCACGCCTCAGGCAGTTGCTCCTTTTCGATAGATTTATTGAAGATTATTGTTAGAGGCACACACAGTGTTTCTGCTCCCTCTCTTAGGATCCAAGGAGAGGTATTAGCTGGGCCCACCGCCTTCGAGGTATCCAGTTCCCCTAGCAGTTTCTTCACCTCATCCTCGATTGTGTGCAGTGTGGGTGGCACTTGCTGGTGCACCCTACCACCTCAGTTTTCGGGGGGGGCCTCTCTGTCTCTACTGTGAATACCTCCCTGAATCTTGAGCTGAACTCTTCACATACTTCCTGGTCGTTCTCTGTGAGCTCCCTTCCTTCCTTCCTTCCTCATCCTGATTACCTGATCCTTGATTGTTGTTTTCCTCCTGATGTGGCTGTATAACAACTTTGGGTCATTTGGCTTTTGATGCTATGTCATTCTTGTATTGATGCTGTGTGTGTGTGTGTGTGTACTCACCTAGTTGTGGTTGCAGGGGTCGATTCATAGCTCCTGGCCCCGCCTCTTCACTGGTCGCTACTGGGTCACTCTCCCTGCGCCATGAGCTTTATCATACCTGTTCTTAAAGCTATGTATGGAACCTGCCTCCACTACATCGCTTCCCAAATTATTCCACTTCCCGACCACTCTGTGACTGAAGAAATACTTCCTAACATCTCTGTGATTCATATGAGTCTTCAACTTCCAACTGTGTCCCCTTGTTGCTGTGTCCCATCTCTGGAACATTCTGTCTCTGTCTACCTTGTCAATTCCTCTCAGTATCTTATATGTCGTTATCATGTCCCCCCTATCTCTCCTGTCCTCCAGTGTCGTGTGTGTGTGTGTGTCTTCCAAGTTTAGTGGACTTGATTTTTTTATCTTTTATGCTAACAGTTGTAACCTAATTTTTCGTGTTCGTGAAATACCATTAACACTGTCGTTCACCCATCGTGTTAATTTTAAATCTGCTCTCATATTCATGAAGAACCTTGCCCTGAGGTTCACCTGCCCCCCCTCTCTCTCTCTCTCTCTCTCTCTCTCTCGTGTTTTGCTGGTGCTGCTGGCGGACATAGTTGCTGGCTTACCAGGGTGCCACAGGGATGGCACTATGAATTGGTGTTCAAGAATGGTATACAATACCGACAAGATGAAAATAAGACACATGTGTAACATCTGGGTATCTTTATTGTAGACGTTTCGCCCTCCAGTGTCTTTATCAATACTGTCTTCAAGTTTTGTCCTAGAATCTATATTGATAAAGCCACTGGATGGAGAAACGTCTACAATAAAGATACCCAGATGCTGCACATGTGTCTAATTTTCACTATGAAATGGTGTTCCAGGAGCCCCGCACGCGGAGAAATTGGTGTTCCAGGAACCCCGTGTCATATAGAGGGTAATGAATCGGAATAATAATGGGGATAGTGCGGAATAAAGGGAGGGAGTACGCAGGAGAGGAGAGTCGAGTGTCAGGAGCGGAGGTAATGTGAGGTCACTTGTGACTACACCATCACCTCTCATTAACTCTACACTACTCACTCTCTCAGTACTTGAAATAAAATAATAAAATAGGAACAAGAAATAACGGGGACAGTGAATATTACCATTCCACTCAAACAAAGTTTATTATTAAGTCCTTGTACATTAATATATTTAGGACCAGAACACTATTGGATTTAGATAAATGGGGATGGCATACATAAGCAGAATATTTACTTACAATAAGTTCAGAGGGACAATTCACCTCAGGAACTCTTGTCAGATTCTAGCCAGAGATCCTAAGACCTACACAGCATGAGCACTGCTCCAAGCCAGTACTCTGCCCAGTGTCTCCAACAGAGTCTCCTCCAGCGACTCTGCAGCAGCACTCTCCCAGAGCTCTGCACACAGGCATCAGCTCTGCCCCAATCTCTAGCCCAGAGCTCTGCACACAGGCCAGAGCTCCGCTAGAATTTCTTCTCTGGCTGTTTCCTAGAACTTAAATGGTCCTTAAAGCACCCCCCTAAACTCCAGGTTTTGGGGTTCACCCCCCTTCCCAGGCGTCAGGTCTTAACACACCACGTGTGTTAAGACCTGACGCCTACAGTTATCACACAAAGGGTAGACTTCTCGAACAATGAGACCTGAGACGTCCGGCGTCAGGAGTCTTCCACATTTCTAACACCTCTCTGCCAAGGCACAAGGCAAGGGCTGTCACAATTTACACTGGTTAGTTAGGTCTCCCTTTTGACCTCACAAGCACAGTTGACCTACATCACACCCGCACGCGGAAAAGTTGGTGTACCAGGAGCCCCGCATGCGGAAAAGTTAGTGTTCCAGGAGCCCCTCACGTCGAAAAGTTGGTGTTCCAGGAGATCCGCATGCGGAAAAGTTAGTGTTCCAGGAGCCCCTCACGTCGAAAAGTTGGTGTTCCAGGAGATCCGCATGCGGAAAAGTTAGTGTTCCAGGAACCCCTCACGTCGAAAAGTTGGTGTTCCAGGAGATCCGCATGCGGAAAAGTTAAGTGTTCCAGGAACCCCTCACGTCGAAAAGTTGGTGTTCCAGGATGTCATGTAGGGGGGTATGGAAATTTACGGATAATCGGGGAAATGGGAGTAAAGGGAGGGAGTGAGTAGGCAGGAGAGGTGAGGTTGACAGGAGCGGCGGTAATGTGAGGTCACTGGTGACTATACCATCACCTCTCGTTACCACCACACTACTCACCCTCTCTCTACCTAAAATGAAATATAATAATAAAGAGTAAGAATAAAGAGTAATAAGAATGTAACGGGGCTATGAATATTACTATTCCACTCAAACAGTTTATTTAAGTCCTTGTACAATACTATATTTGGGAACGAGAACACTATTGAGTTTAGATAAATGGGGATTGTACATATAAGCAGGGAGACAGGGAATACAATCAACTGACGAAACAGAATATAACTTAAAATATAGTTCAGAGGACAGTTCACCACAGGAACTCAGTCACACTTCTAGCCACAGGTCCCAAGCCCTGCTCCAACAGAACTCTGCCCAGTGTCTCCAACAGTCTCCTCCAGAGACTCTACAGCAGCTCTCTCCCAGAGCTCTGCACACCGGCAGCCGCTCTGCTAGAATCTCGTGTCCAGAGCTCTGCACACAGGCCAGAGCTCTGCCCGAATGTCTCCAGCCCAGAGCTCCGCACACAGGCCAGAGCTCCGCCAGAATCACCCCCTCTAGTTGTTCCCTCGGCCTTATATGGTCCTCCAAGCATCCCCCCAATGAGGAGTGCACCATGTGCTTTGACCTGACGCTAGTCCAAAAGACAAAAGACCTGAGCCTTAATCCGAGAGGCGTGTCTGACAGCTATTTACGAAGGGCAGGTGTGGCTGCTTAGGTAGACCTCACAGCACACTGACTACATCACAAGGAGATCCGCATGCGGAAAAGTTAGTGTTCCAGGAACCCCTCACGTCGAAAAGTTGGTGTTCCAGGAGATCCGCATGCGGAAAAGTTGGTGTTCCAGGAACCCCTCACGTCGAAAAGTTGGTGTTCCAGGAGATCCGCATGCGGAAAAGTTAGTGTTCCAGGAACCCCTCACGTCGAAAAGTTGGTGTTCCAGGAGATCCGCATGCGGAAAAGTTAGTGTTCCATGAACCCCTCACGTCGAAAAGTTGGTGTTCCAGGAGATCCGCATGCGGAAAAGTTAGTGTTCCAGGAGCCCCGCACGTGAAAAAGTTGGCGTTTCAGGAAGCGCGCGTTCCAGGAGCCACAGTACACATAACCTTCTTAGTAATGAATAGGTCCTCAAGACCCATGTTCTCAAAACCTTGTCTCCTTTCCTTGTCCTCCCTGTTTCCTCGTCCTCCCTGCTTCCTTGTTCTCCCTGCTTCCATGTCCTTCCTGCTTCCTTGTCCTCCCTGCCCTCTCTGCTTCCTTGTCCTCCCTGCTTCCATGTCCTCCCTGCTTCCATGTCCTCCCTGCTTCCTTATCCTTCCTGCTTTCTTGTCCTCCCTGATTCCTTGCACTCCCGACTTCCTTAACCTCCCTTCTTCCTTGTCCTTCCTGCTTCCTTGTCCTTCCTACTTCCTTTTCCTTCCTACTTCCTTGTCCTCCCTGCTTCCTTGTCCTCCCTGCTTCCTTGTCCTTCCTACTTCCATTGTCCTCCCTGCTTCCTTTCACTCCCTGCTTCCTTGTCCTTCCTGCTTCCTTGTCTACCATCCCACCAGAATTAGAACAGGGAGAAAAATATAGAAAATGGTGGTGTGAAAGACGACTAAAGTGTTCAGAAGAGGAACAGAAACAAGAAGTATTTATTTTGTTTCTGGAAATTAAATATTTAAAAGTACATTTACAGCGTTTTAAAATATTAAAATGAAAATGAATTAACTTGTATACATTTTTTATTGGTTTAAAAGCTGTGTTTTGTGTGTATTATGTAATTGCGAGAATCTTAAGACTTTGACCTGCTCCCGGGATTGCCGCGGCGCCCTCCGGGTTTTGAATTGATGTTAATATACAGGGTGGGCCAAAAGTAGGCTTACAGTTGTTTTACTATTTGTTCACGTTTTCGATTTAATTTATCCAAACCATAATTCCAAACCATTATTCCAAACCAGTATACCAATACTAAAGCAGTATCGGAAGTGTAAAAATGCAGAGGTGCAGGAGTTAAGTGCATACCTACTAAGTGTAGGCCTACTTTTGGCCCACCCTGTAGTCATAAAGAAGCGCTAAACCCATAAGGGTCATACAGCACTCTGGGTTTTGCAGGACTGAGTCCCTCTTGATGACCAGATGCCTTGTGAAGGTCATATGTGCTGGAGAGGTCATGGGTGCTGGGGAGGTCATTTACACATGGGGAGGTCATGTGTACTAGGGAGACTATGCGAGTACCAGGGTCATGTGTACTGGGGAGGTCATGAGTACTGGGGTCATGTGTGCTGTGGAGGTCATGTGTGCTAGGGAGGTCATGTATTCTAGGGAGGTCATGTGTGCTGGGGAGGTCATGTGTGATAGGGAGGTCATGTATGCTAGGGAGGTCATGTGTGGATGGAGGTTAACAGATTCAAAGTGTCCACCCCAACACTTAAAGAAGAAGGAACCAAGGAAGTTAAGGAGGGTGGAAGACATGAGAGATAAAACTCAATGAAGAAGAACATTAGGAAGGAAGAGCACTATTGATAAGGAGAGGTCTAAGGAGGGAGGGAAATGCAGAGAGATGACAAAAGAGAACATGGAAAGAAGAAAGAAGTTGGGAGGGAGTTGGGAATGAGAGAAAGAGGAACGAAGGAAGGGAGAGAGGGGATAAGGGAGGGAGAGAGAGGGTAAGGGAGGGAGAGAGGGGGTAAGTTAGGGAGAGAGGGGGTAAGGGAGGGAGAGAGGGGGTAAGGGAAGGAGAGAGGGGGTAAGGGAAGGAGAGTTCTTGGATGTTGATTAGAGGGTCTGGCAGAGTGCAGTTTTATGGCGCTGTGCAAGTGGTTTGCTGGAGGGCTCTGCAAGGATGGCACCCACCACAGTATGAAGGATGGCACCCACCACAGTATGAAGGATGGCACCCACCACAGTATGAAGGATGGCACCCACCACAGTATGAAGGATGGCACCCACCACAGTATGAAGGATGGTACCCACTACAGTATGAAGGATGGCACCCACCACAGTATGAAGGATGGCACCCACCACAGTATGAAGGATGGCACCCACCACAGTATGAAGGATGGCACCCACCACAGTATGAAGGATGGCACCCACCACAGTATGAAGGATGGCACCCACCACAGTATGAAGGGTGCCATTTTTCTCGTTCCTCATGTTCTCTAGCTTTTGCTCTTTCCTCTAATTCTTTCTCTAGAGTGCGTGCATCACGTTCTCTAGCCTGTTGTTCCCGTATTTGTGCTCTTTCTTCACGATCAAGTCTATCACGTTCTTTTTTTTCTCCACTACAGTATGAAGGATGCCACCCATAAGAACATAAGAAGGAACACTGCAGCAGGCCTACTGGCCCATGCGAGGGCAGGTCCAAGTGTCCTACTGGCTTAAGCCAATGCCCTAACCTAGTCAGGTCAGGTCACATTCACTTAAGGGAGGAGCACGACATCTGACCTAGTAGCACAAGCTAGTCAGGTCCAACTCACACCCACCCACACCCACTCATGTATTTATCTAACCTATTTTTAAAACTACACAACGTCTTAGCTTATATGACGGTACTCGGAAGTTTGTTCCACTCATCCACAACTCTATTACCAAACCAGTGCTTTCCTACACCCATCACAGTATGAAGGATGGCACCCATCACAGTAAGAAGGATGGCACCCACCATACTATGAAGGATGGCACCCATCACAGTATGAAGGATGGCACCCATCACAGTATGAAGGATGGCACCCACCACGGTATGAAGGATGGCACCCACCGCAGTATGAAGAATGGCAAGACAAATACTCAGTGTGACTGTAAATGGTACAAGTCGGACGGAAACGTCGTCGTAATGTTGTGTGCGCGTGTGTGCGTGTTAGTTGTGTAAATACTGAGTTGTCTGGAGACTGTCACATAACTTTATTATCAAACAAACTGTGGTCGTCAAATTAAAACAATACTTCCTGTATTGTAAAAAGCAATCACAATAAAATGCTGGACTGGTTATGAACAATACCAAGCGACTTAGCGGCAGTGTTTACTGTGTTGACAAGCACCTCCTCAGCAGTGTTTACTGTGTTGACAAGCACCTCCTCAGCAGTGTTTACTGTGTTGACAAGCACCTCCTCAGCAGTGTTTACTGTGTTGACAAGCACCTCCTCAGCAGTGTTTACTGTGTTGACAAGCACCTCCTCAGCAGTGTTTACTGTGTTGACAAGCACCTCCTCAGCAGTGTTTACTGTGTTGACAAGCACCTCCTCAGCAGTGTTTACTGTGTTGACAAGCACCTCCTCAGCAGTGTTTACTGTGTTGACAAGCACCTCCTCAGCAGTGTTTACTGTGTTGACAAGCACCTCCTCAGCAGTGTTTACTGTGTTGACAAGCACCTCCTCAGCAGTGTTTACTGTGTTGACAAGCACCTCCTCAGCAGTGTTTACTGTGTTGACAAGCACCTCCTCAGCAGTGTTTACTGTGTTGACAAGCACCTCCTCAGCAGTGTTTACTGTGTTGACAAGCACCTCCTCAGCAGTGTTTACTGTGTTGACAAGCACCTCCTCAGCAGTGTTTACTGTGTTGACAAGCACCTCCTCAGCAGTGTTTACTGTGTTGACAAGCACCTCCTCAGCAGTGTTTACTGTGTTGACAAGCACCTCCTCAGCAGTGTTTACTGTGTTGACAAGCACCTCCTCAGCAGTGTTTACTGTGTTGACAAGCACCTCCTCAGCAGTGTTTACTGTGTTGACAAGCACCTCCTCAGCAGTGTTTACTGTGTTGACAAGCACCTCCTCAGCAGTGTTTACTGTGTTGACAAGCACCTCCTCAGCAGTGTTTACTGTGTTGACAAGCACCTCCTCAGTGCAACTAGCTGTTACCAAGATGCATCTTTAAGTGAAAAAAAAAACCCTCAGTTTCTTTTTTGTTTGCATATACCTGTGACCGGTTTCGAGGATTTCGTAGATTTAGATTTTGCCACCGAAGTGGCTAGTATATTGTGCACCCCATATCCATCCTGTGGTGGGTAGCGCAAGAGTATATGGATACACAAAAGGCCTAGGAACTAGGTCCCAAAAGGGTTAACAGTAGTACATTTGGATTTATATCTACAGTTCACTTACCTGTTACAAGCAAATTTAGGAAATTTGCTTAGTATATCTGGCATCTTATTTTCATTAATAAGATATTTTGACATGTCACATAGGTTATTATACTGTCTATCTCTGTATTCCTCAATAAGTGGACATTAAGCACATAGTGTTCAAGACAGTGACCATATGCCTGACCACATAATTTGCATTTGGTTTGATCATCATCTGTGTATCTCCCAAACTGCCAGAAGTACTTGCAACCAAGCCTAAGCCTGGCCACTACAACATCAGTCAGTCTGTTCACATTGTAAGTTGCTCCATAAACATACTTATCTGTGTTCATGTTATCATAGTGGGTTATAGATCTACTCAGGCTTCTAATTGCATTCCTATAACAATCATTTTCATTATTTACTTCTCTCCTAATATTATTCCTAATGCTAGACACAGATATACCAAAGTTATATTCTACATTCTTGGCTAACATATCAACTTTATCATGAAGGAGTAATCCAATGTGTGATGTGATCCATAGCAATTGTACATTAATTCCTTTGTCCCGGATTCTTGAGTATCTATACCTGGCTTCTCCAATGAACATGTTGTTGGAGTCATTATATAAGTCAAGAGCCTTAAGTGATGACATAGAATCAGTAATGGTGATAGAGTCAAGCTCAGTGTCATAAGTTAGCTTTAGTGCCATTAGGATTGCAAACAATTCAGTTTGCAGTATAGACGCCCAGTTGTTAATTCTTATGCCTAGTTCAACAAATTTATTATGGTTCTTAACAAGGTATGTGGCAACCAGAGCAGATGCAGCCCTGCCAGAAGACTCCTGTTTAGATCCATCAGTGTATATAACTTGTGATAACTTATTACTATTAGCTAGACGAGAAATTTCTTCTTGAGCAGTTGCTTTAACAAGTGATTTAAGGAAGTGATTACTAGCAATGAGCTTCTTGGGAGGGACTTGCAGGTATGTGATATTAAATGAACACATCTTCCATGGAGGGGTGAAATGCTCTTGTTGTCTACACTGATACAGTTCATGCAGGTTGACTCCAGACTTGCTCGTTGCCGGTCTGGTGAAGCAAGGTGTTAGCGGTCCACCAGCCTCGTGAAGCACCAGCCTCTTGAAGCAAGGTGGTGTTACCGGTCAACCGGTCTGGTGAAGCAAGGTGGTGTTAGCGGTCCACCAGCTTTGTGAAGCACCATCCTCGTGAAGCAAGGTGGTGTTAGCGGTCAACCGGCCTGGTGAAGCAAGGTGGTGTTAGCGGTCAACCAGCCTGGTGAAGCAAGGTGATGTTAGCGGTCCACCGGCCTAGTGAAGCAAGGTGGTGTTAGCGGTCCACCGGCCTAGTGAAGCAAGGTGGTGTTAGCGGTCCACCGGCCTGGTGAAGCAAGGTGATGTTAGCGGTCCACCGGCCTGGTGAAGCAAGGTGGTGTTAGCGGTCCACCGGCCTGGTGAAGCAAGGTGATGTTAGCGGTCCACCGGCCTAGTGAAGCAAGGTGGTGTTAGCGGTCCACCGGCCTGGTGAAGCAAGGTGATGTTAGCGGTCCACCGGCCTGGTGAAGCAAGGTGATGTTAGCGGTCCACCGGCCTAGTGAAGCAAGGTGGTGTTAGCGGTCCACCGGCCTGGTGAAGCAAGGTGATGTTAGCGGTCCACCGGCCTGGTGAAGCAAGGTGATGTTAGCGGTCCACCGGCCTGGTGAAGCAAGGTGGTGTTAGCGGTCCACCGGCCTGGTGAAGCAAGGTGATGTTAGCGGTCCACCGGCCTGGTGAAGCAACGTGATGTTAGCGGTCCACCGGCCTAGTGAAGCAAGGTGGTGTTAGCGGTCCACCGGCCTAGTGAAGCAAGGTGGTGTTAGCGGTCCACCGGCCTGGTGAAGCAAGGTGATGTTAGCGGTCCACCGGCCTGGTGAAGCAAGGTGGTGTTAGCGGTCCACCGGCCTGGTGAAGCAAGGTGGTGTTAGCGGTCCACCGGCCTAGTGAAGCAAGGTGGTGTTAGCGGTCCACCGGCCTGGTGAAGCAAGGTGATGTTAGCGGTCCACCGGCCTGGTGAAGCAAGGTGATGTTAGCGGTCCACCGGCCTAGTGAAGCAAGGTGGTGTTAGCGGTCCACCGGCCTGGTGAAGCAAGGTGATGTTAGCGGTCCACCGGCCTGGTGAAGCAAGGTGATGTTAGCGGTCCACCGGCCTGGTGAAGCAAGGTGGTGTTAGCGGTCCACCGGCCTGGTGAAGCAAGGTGATGTTTGCGGTCCACCGGCCTGGTGAAGCAACGTGATGTTAGCGGTCCACCGGCCTGGTGAAGCAAGGTGGTGTTAGCGGTCCACCGGCCTGGTGAAGCAAGGTGATGTTAGCGGTCCACCGGCCTGGTGAAGCAAGGTGATGTTAGCGGTCCACCGGCCTGGTGAAGCAAGGTGGTGTTAGCGGTCCACCAGCCTGGTGAAGCAAGGTGGTGTTAGCGGTCCACCGGCCTGGTGAAGCAAGGTGATGTTAGCAGTCCACCGGCCTGGTGAAGCAAGGTGGTGTTAGCGGTCCACCGGACTCCATAATCATCACAATCTGGTGGATCAACAACTTGATACAAGTCCTGCTTCACTTAATTCTGAAAACTTCCACTTTTGTCTTGACAGTATTTTGTTTATCTGCTTCCCTGGATCGAACCTTGTTGTTTTCAATGTCCCTAGGTGCTGTATAACCCATAAGGGTTTACCCTCCCACATAAGATATGCATTATATATACGTATATATATATATATATATATATATATATATATATATATATATATATATATATATATATATATATATATATATATATATATATATATGCAAAAAGATCACAGTAAACAGGTGATATCAAAATATGCAAGACAACCACTATGAAAAATAGAAGAATTCCAAGCGATTTCGTGACTACTCGTAGTTCCTTGATAATGTGAGTAGTCACGAAAGCGCTTGGAATTCTTCTATTTTTCATAGTGGTTGTCTTGCATATATATATATATATATATATATATATATATATATATATATATATATATATTAATATATATATATGTATATATATATATATATATATATATGTATGTATATATATATGTATATATATATATATATATGTATATATATATATATGTATATATATATATATATAGTATATATATATATGTATATATATATATATATATATATGTATATATATGTATATATATATATATATATATATATATGTATATATATATATATATATATATATATATGTATATATATATATGTATATATATATATGTATATATATATATATGTATATATATATATGTATATATATATATATGTATATATATATATATGTATATATATATATATATATGTATATATATATGTATATATATATATATATGTATATATATATA
>WNWK01005035.1:34625-84625 GCA_009830355.1 Cherax destructor | reverse complement strand
ACAGCACTGCTAATCCAGTATCTCTTATGTATATGTACATGTCAACATCCGGGGCCCTAGATTATTCAACATCCTACCTAGACCTGTCAATATCGGTATCACGGTTACAGCCCCCGTCCACCTTTGTTTTATTATTCATTATATATATATATATATATATATATATATATATATATATATATATATATATATATATATATATATATATATATATATATTATATATAATATTCAGACATGATCGCAGATGCGATATGCGTAATATTACGAACACTGTCAATCTGGCATCCAGCTGAATATTCCAGGCAGCCAGTTTCAGCAGGAAGGCTGGCTGAAAGCTGGCTGCCTTGGAATAACGTCTAGCGAAAGCTGGATGCCAGGTATTGACCAGTGGGTAGGTCGGTAAAGCACTGCGTACCTTGTCATGAGGTTCGTAGGTTCGAGTCTCCGTCGGCCAGAGATCAGTGTTTGTGAATATTTCGCCTGCTTCTGCGAATTCCTAGCATTGTAAAAATCTCTAGTTGTGTCGATGCATGCAGGGGATGAGATGAAAAGCTGTAAGCCTTCCTGCCTGAAAGCTGGCTGCCTTGGAATAACGTCTAGCGAAAGCTGGATGCCAAGGTATTGGACCAGTGTGGTACGGTCGGTAAAGCACTGCGTACCTTGTCATGAGGTTCGTAGGTTCGAGTCTCCGTCGGCCAGAGATCAGTGTTTATATATATATATATATATATATATATATATATATATATATATATATATATATATATATATATATATATGTTGGCGAATGACATCGCACAATTTAATATTTCTACTGTAATTTAATGCAGGAGAAAAAAGGGTTTCATTAATGTAATGGCAGGAGTCTTGAAAAAAAAACAGAAGTTGTCTCAAGTCATTTTAGGATTGTGAAGGAGGTGGTGGAGGTACTTCTCTCCACTGCACTGGTGACTGTCAGCCTCCCTGGGCAGGCTTATCTCGTGCACAGTTTTGGAGATATATATATATATTATTGTAACCACGAACAAGTGGTATTTAATCAATAAGTGGTATTTAATCACACACCCAGCAGAGCTAGGTGTTGTGCCGTGATTCTTGTAGGATTGTATGGCCCCGTGGGTTAGAGAGTCATGGAATTTTCGCTCACCATGAGGCGGGCTAAAACAACATGGGTTCGAATCCTCGGTTACTGCAGTGTTATGGATATATATATATATATATATATATATATATATCACTATCAATAGTCTCACCTATGAGAGGGGATACTTGGAGTATACCTGGAGGGGGTTTCGGGGGTCAACGCCCCCGCGGCCCGATCGGCGGGGGCGTGGATGGTGGACTCGAGTATCCTAAATATTAGCAATTAAATATTATATAATGATAATTCTATTTTTATTTACTGTATATTACAATATTTATTCTGAAATAATATTTGTAACAGTAACATACCAAGAAGTCTCTCTCATTATCATTGTGTCTGGACACTTTGTATTCTTATTGGTCAATAATATTTGTAATCATTTATCCCCTCCACTCAAGTTCACTCATTACCTCATTACATTTAATCCTTCTACTCAGCTTCCCTCATCAGCCAATCTGCTCTCAGCTTCCTTAGGTATTTGCATATATAAGCAGGAGTTATACCAAAAACGAATGATAAGTAAAAACCAGCAGAATTTTCCCCAGATGTAACATTCGTCTTAATAATCTCATAAGTGGATCCTTGATTTTTAACGTATCTTGTTAAATAATTTATGTTGAGAAATTTGTTTAACTTTGATTTGATTGATTAAATTATTTTTAATTCCTGATTAACATTTCGGGGAGTAGGTGTTGCCAGTGTAAAGGCAGACAATAAGTTAAAATCACACGTGAGATATAAGTTACATACATATTTATCACGAGAAAATATTCTGTTATATTTTGAAATGACAGTCTGTGTACACTGAAGAATCTGAAGGCATTCTGAATCAACTTATTTCGTATTAGTCCTCCATCTGTGTTCCATCCATATTTCAACGTCAGTATACTTCATCGTATTTTCCCCTCTACTCATATTCCCGCCACCCTTTACATTCCCCCTCCACCTATATTCACACATCAACATGCTTTAAATTCTTCCCTGCACCCATCTTTCGACATTTTGCTACATATTTCCCCTCTACCCGAATTCTCGCATCAACATGTTCCCATATCAGTGTCGTGTTCTTGTCTTGAAAGAATCACTCATCCATTTCTGAGTTAACCCAATTTCCCTGCTTGCTGTCTTCCCCAGCAGAGGGTGGAGTGGCACCCCAACGCGGCCCAGATGAAGTCGTGTTACATGAAGGGGGGGTCGGAGGAGGTGTGTCAGAACTATATTCGCATTCTGACGGAGAAGTCGCCGGGGCAGTACCTCATCTGCGGCACCAACGCTTACAACCCCATGTGCAGGGACTTCAGACTCGCGGTAAGGGCTCTCTAGTACTACACCAGAACAGGGATTCATAGATCAGGTAGGTTACGCTTGGTGCTACCAGATACAGATTTAATGTAGGTGTCTGGTTAGCTACTTTGTGATGGCTGTAGCCAGCAACCTCCTGGTTGGTCAGGAGGCTACCAGGAAAGCTTAGGCACAGACTGGGTTGTGAAAGGTAAAGTATGGAACCCGGCCACGAGTCACTTCTCTTCACGAGGGAGTATATGTTTGAAATGTGTCACCTCCTTCACTATGAGATTAAACTTCAAATAGCTCACCCCTCTTTCCTAGAAGGTTCAGATATGAGGTGCGTGCGTGAGTGCTTGTTACAGAAAGCGGCAGGGTAAGATGCTTGTGTGTGTGTGTGTGTGTCGTAGGTACAGTGAGTGCGCGCACGTGCATGGACCGTCAAGGTATTTACATAATCACGTGTGTTGCAGGGACTGTCAAGTTGTTAACAATCACGTGTGTTGCATGGGCTATTACATTATGATGTGTGTTGCAGGAACTGTTACATAATCACGTGTGTTGCAGGGAGGAGCTCTGGAGCGGGACAGGGAGTACCCGGGCCGTGGACTGTGTCCTTTCGACCCGTCCCATAACAGCACCGCCGTTTTTGCCGGTCAGTATTCTCCAGTTGTAATGTTTTCTTATTCTCCCTCTTGCCTCTTTCCTTCCGCTTCCTTTCTTCCCCTTCCTTACTCTCGTCTTACAGAATCGTCTTGAAGTAACCTGTCTTCCTAAATGTTCATCTTCTCGCACGCCTTGTGTTAGTGAGGTGTAGGTAGCTCACACCTGTGCTCCCTCCCCTGGTCTGTGTGACGGCTCGTGGCAGCTGGTAAGCTCTCTCTTACAACAATTAAACTAATTACCGAGGCTGGAACAATCCACAACTTAATTGGAAATGAAAACTAGAGGACGTTTAGATTGGTCCTGTGATGTCATTCTGTTGGTATATTCAAGAGTGTGATATACACGCTACACACACAAATAACCCGCGCATAGGAGAGAGAAACGTATGACGATGTTTCGGTCCAACTTCGACCAGTGCGTCTTGTAAATGGTTCAAATCAGTCTGAAACGTCCTCATAATCTTCTCTCTCTGCTATGTGCGGGTTATTGTGTATTGTTCCAGCCACGGTATTGCGCCTTCTGTTCTTCACACTCGACACCACAGCTGGTGACTCCAACATACAACAACACAGCTGGTGACTCCAACATACAACAACACAGCTGGTGGCTCCAACATACAACAAACTGCTTTATCTTCTTGTTTCATATTTTAACTGCTCCTGGTTTTTTTAACCTTTTTCAGTGACTGTAATGAAAATGTTTTGTATATAATCTGGTTGTCGTTCACGTTATGGCTGGATGATGTAAATTTTAACTTCAAAGTCCATTTTTTTTTTAATTGTGACGAGAAGACGCGAGGACGAGGTGAAGACTGAATGTTGGCTTTACCTCTGACAGCTTTACCTCTGACAGCTTTACATCTGACAGCTTTACCTCTGACAGCTTTACCTCTGACAGCTTTACCTCTGACAGCTTTACCTCTGACAGCTTTACCTCTGACAGCTTTACCGCTGACAGCTTTACCGCTGACAGCTTTACCTCTGACAGCTCACTCACTTTCCTGAAGCCTCTCCCCCTCCCACAGTTGTAAAGAAAAGAGAGATTACAGAACAAGGTTTCATCGGAACGATGTTTCGCTCTAACAAGTGAATATTACGTAGTCTTGAGCTTGATGGAAGGTGGGTATAAAACGTACAGATTTTACTACGCTTCTGTCCGGAGTGTTTTGAAATTTGGTTATTTGGATTGAATATACAGTACGCAAATATAGGTTAATTTAAAATATCTGAAATTACAAAAAATAATTTGATCTAAATATTGAAACGTTTAGAAAGTGACGCTGTGTAATTCATAAGAACAGAAGGGTGTAATGCAAGACTGGATTGTGATCTCAACAGAGTGTAATCGCTACACAGCTGCTAGCATAACTAAGCCATATATAAGCTTTCGGGTAGTCGGTAATTCCTCTCGGAAAAAGTAAGACCGTTAGTTGGGAAATGTATAAGAATTGTCCCAACTGAGATTACTTCCTGAGAGAAGTTATTTTGGGAGAGACGGCAAGTCTTTGTTGGCGGCCATCAAAGGCTTCCAGTAATCCATTGGCGTTTTTACTCTGGTGTCTGAACGAGCTCTCTAATTGGGGCTGTTCCTCTAGGGTTCCTTAACGATCCCGATCGAAAGGAGATTCCCGCCTTTGATTTATATATAAGAAACCCAGCGATCCACAACTTCAAACTCTTGTCTCATCGGCCAAGAGATCAGAGCAATCAATGGAACCACGAGCCGCAAACACTGATTAAAGATAAGTTAGTATGAGAGGGAGGCTCACTGTCTAGTGTGTGTGTGTGTGTATGTGTGTGTGTGTGTGTGTGTGTGTGTGTGTGTGTGTGTGTGTGTGTGTGTGTTGAGGGATTGGGGGAGGGGGAGGGGTCTTTGCCTCAGTTTCCATCTTGCCGCGCGCTAACCTTCATGGAGGAACAAAGACAAGTCAGTTGCTTTGTCTCGGCTGCTTTTATCCTCCTTGCGTTGCATATCTGTTTGCAGACACAGCTGGATCTTAAGACATTCAGAGCGGACTCGAGTTTTTGACAAAGCTCCAAATATACTAATATCGCAGACATATTATGGATGCAAGTTGTAGCGAAGACGTAGCGGAAGGTTTGTCTGGAGGTGTTCTGTCTTAAGGAGTTTGTGTTATCTGTGGGTAGTTACTCTTCCTTGCTGTTACCAGAACTGAATGACGAGGATGAAGATGTAGCACCACCTGTCAGAGGTCACGTACAGGTCAGGAGGTCTAACGTGGTGTTGATAAACTTGTGGCTCGTCATTTAAAAGTTTTAAAAGTAATTAACAGGAGCTGCAGCACTCATTTTGACTTTGCTTTCATAATGGAGTGAATCTGAGAAAAGTTTGAATCTTGACGGCAGCACAAGGCCAGACTTCATCACATTATATCCAGCTGTGTGGACCAACTGATGAGGAAGATCTCAGCTTCACTTCAAAAAAATATCAAGGAATATTGTTGAAAAAAGCCTCCTAGACTTCTTTAGGTCACTATGTATCACAGCTCGGCTAGGTTTGGTTGGTGATAAAAGTTCAAAGTATACAATAATAAGTGGATGTGCAAATTGTTATTTTAGGCGATGTTAATTACCTAAATAATTTTATGAATGGAAGGATGTATGTGGTAAAATGTGCGTCATATCCAGCCAAGAGCAGTCGACAGCCTTCCAATAATGTAAACAAAACAATAACCAACACACAGCTGTTCGCTTCTTAACAGTATCACTTGCCATTTTGACCGCAGATGTGAGTACCATTGTAGAATATATATATATATTTTAAATTTCTTAGGTGATAAGTATGTTTAGATTAGGTTTGGTTTGATTGGGTTAGTTTTGGTTGCACTGGATTTCGTTAGTACACAAACAACGCAAGCACAGGAGACTCAAGCTAACGACTCGTGATTTGACCTGATCTTCATCTCCTTACCCCTTCACCTTTCCTTTATTTTCATTGCCTTTTCCTGTCTTTTTCGTGGGTGGGTTCTGTCTTATGGGGGTTTTGTCCTACCCCCCGTGGGACATTAGCTTTCCTACAGTGCTTCTCTGTTTTCTTGTTCCTGTAGACTACCTCCACAATTATTATGACTACTACTACTGTTTCCTCACTACCACTCCACTCTCTGCTCCCTTTTCTCACTACGACTACTACTTTCGTATTGCCACCAACACCACTATTGCACTACTACTAACTACGACCACTACTACAATATTACCACCTCTCGTCCCCCCTCCCCCCCCCCGTATCGTATGTTCTGGCTGCCTTCACTTCTCGCTTCTCTACGTAATTAGGTAGAGGTCCACGTCGGACCGAAACGTCAACCTAAGTTTCAGTTTCCTAAGTAGGAGTTAATTGTGTATTGCTCCAGTCACGGTATTGTGCCTGTTTATTCTTTCTGGGTTTCGTTAGATTACCCAGTGTAACCTAACCTAGCCTATCTTAACTTAACCTAACCTTACCTAACCTAACACGAAAAAAAAAACTTTTTGGAAATTTTCCTAAAAACAAAACAATTCCAAAATTCTTAATATTAC
This sequence comes from Cherax destructor, assembly GCA_009830355.1. Lineage (NCBI taxonomy): Eukaryota > Metazoa > Arthropoda > Malacostraca > Decapoda > Parastacidae > Cherax > Cherax destructor. The sequence continues at coordinate 77,993 of WNWK01005035.1, read as the reverse complement.
ACAAATTAAATTATAAATTATTAGCAAACCGAGCCTAGCAGTTGTCCTCCATATTGACCTTGCTTTAATCTGCATTAGCGGTGCCTACCTCTTGGACCTTATCATACCTACTCTTGAGGCTTTTCTTTATCGAGATTGCCTTTAACACTTCGTTATATAACTCATTCCACTTTTCATCCACCCTGAGACTAAAAAAAAGTACTTCCTAAGGTCCCTGTGGTTCATCTGTTTCTTCTGCTTTTGTCCCTTTGTCCCTGGTCATTATAAGTCAAAGAGCATTCCTCTCTGACTTATAAGTTCGTCATTATCATGAGTTCTTTAGTGTGTGTCTCTCTCTCAACTCCTACTTCTTCATGTAGAGCGTTCCTCTCAGTTCTTGGACTAGTCTGATTGTAAACCTTTGGATCGTTTCAAGGTACAAGCGCTTGACCAGGTGGAGGCTCCACAATTACACACTTGGGCCACGTACTCGATGATTGGTCTTACGTACGTACACGGGTGTGTGTGTTATACTCACCTAATTGTGTTTGCAGGGTTCGATTCACAGCTCCTGGTCCCGCCTCTTCACTGTGTGTGTGTGTGTGTGTGTGTGTGTAGAGACAGAGAGAGGAACACCCAGGAGAATGCGTCAGAGGCGACATTACCATAATTAACAGACGTCCCACAGCAGACCGTCCTCTCTAAGTTGAGATTAATATACATATTTTGAAGATGCTCAGGTTGGAGGTGTTAAACACTGCTGCCAGTGTTGTATAACACTGCTGCCAGTGTTGTGTAACACTGCTGCCAGTGTTGTATAACACTGCTGCCAGTGTTGTGTAACACTGCTGCCAGTGTTGTATAACACTGCTGCCAGTGTTGTGTAACACTGCTGCCAGTGTTGTGTAACACTGCTGCCAGTGTTGTGTAACACTGCTGCCAGTGTTGTGTAACACTGCTGCCAGTGTTGTGTAACACTGCTGCCAGTGTTGTGTTACACTGCTGCCAGTGTTGTGTAACACTGCTGCCAGTGTTGTGTAACACTGCTGCCAGTGTTGTGTAACACTGCTGCCAGTGTTGTGTGACACTGTTGCCAGTGTTGTGTGACACTTGCCAGTGTTGTGTGACACTGCTGCCAGTGTTGTGTAACACTGTTGCCAGTGTTGTGTGACACTGTTGGCAGTGTTGTGTAACACTGTTGCCAGTGTTGTGTGACACTGCTGCTAGTGTTGTGTCACTGCTGCCAGTGTTGTGTTACACTGTTGCCAGTGTTGTGTCACACAGTTGCTAGTGTTGTGTCACGCTGTTGCCAGTGTTGTGTGACTGCTGCCAGTATAGTGTAACACTGTTGCCAGTGTTGTGTAACACTGTTGCCAGTGTTGTGTAACACTGCTTGCCAGTGTTGTGTAACACTGCTGCTAGTGTTGTGTAACACTGCTGCCACTGTTGTGTAACACTGCTGCCACTGTTGTGTAACACTGCTGCCACTGTTGTGTAACACTGCTGCCACTGTTGTGTAACACTGCTGCTAGTGTTGTGTCACTGCTGCCAGTGTTGTGTGACACTGTTGCCAGTGTTGTGTCACAGTTGCTAGTGTTGTGTCACGCTGTTGCCAGTGTTGTGTGACTGCTGCCAGTATAGTGTAACACTGTTGCCAGTGTTGTGTAACACAGCTGCTAGTGTTGTGTAACACTGCTGCAAGTGTTGTGTAACACTGCTGCAAGTGTTGTGTAACACTGCTGCCACTGTTGTGTAACACTGCTGCCACTGTTGTGTAACACTGCTGCCACTGTTGTGTAACACTGCTGCTAGTGTTGTGTAACACTGCTGCTAGTGTTGTGTAACACTGCTGTCAGTGTTGTGTCACACTGCTGCCAATATTCCACTGTACATAACGACAGCACCAGTGTTCCACTGTACATAACGACAGCACCAGTGTTCCACTGTACATAACGACAGTACCATTGTTCCACTGTACATAACGACAGTACCATTGTTTCACTGTACATAGCGACAGCACCAGTGTTACACTGTACATAACGACAGCACCAGTGTTACACTGTTCATAACGACAGCACCAGTGTTACACTGTACATAACGACAGTACCATTGTTCCACTGTACATAACGACGGCACCAGTGTTACAGTGTACATAACGACAGCACCAGTGTTACAGTGTACATAACAGCACCAGTGTTACAGTGTACATAACACTACCAGTGTTCCTCTGTAGTGTTACAGTGTACATAACGACACTACCAGTGTTCCACTGTACGTGACAGTACTAGTGTTACAGTGTACATAACGACAGCACCAGTGTTACACTACATAACGACAACACCAGTATTACACTGTACATAACGACAACACCAGTATTACACTGTACAAAACGACAGTGCCAGTGTTCCACTGTACATAACGAGAACACCGTTGTTACATTGTACATGACAGCACCAGTATTCCACTGTACATAATGACAGCATCAGTTTTACACTGTACATAACAGCACCAGTGTTACACTGTACATGACAGCACCAGTGTTCCACCGTACATAATGACAGCACAAGTGTTACACTGTACATAACATCAGTGTTACTGTACATAACAGCACCATTATTACACTGTACATAACAGCACCATTATTACACTGTACATAACAGCACCAGTATTACACTGTACATAACTCCAGTGTTACACTGTACATTACTCCAGTGTTACACTGTACATAACTCCAGTGTTACACTGTACATAAATCCAGTGTTACACTGTACATAACTCCAGTGTTACACTGTACATAACTCCAGTGTTACACTGTGTATAGCTCCAGTGTTACACTACGTAACTCCAGTGCTACACTGTACATAACTCCAGTGTTACACTGTACAAAAGTCCAGTGTTACACTGTACATAGCTCCAGTGTTACACTGTACATAACTCCAGTGTTACACTGTACATAACTCCAGTGTTACACTGTATATAAGTCCAGTGTTACACTGTACATAACTCCAGTGTTACACTGTACATAACTCCAGTGTTACACTGTACATAACTCCAGTGTTACACTGTACATAACTCCAGTGTTACACTGTACATAATTCCAGTGTTACACTGTACATAACTCCAGTGTTACACTGTACATAACTCCAGTGTTACACTGTACATAATTCCAGTGTTACACTGTACATAACTCCAGTGTTACACTGTACATAACTCCAGTGTTACACTGTACATAACTCCAGTGTTACACTGTACATAACTCCAGTGTTACACTGTACATAACTCCAGTGTTACACTGTACATAGCTCCAGTGTTACACTGTACATAACTCTAGTGTTACACTGTACATAACTCTAGTGTTACACTGTACATAACTCTAGTGTTACACTGTACATAGCTCCAGTGTTACACTGTACATAATTCCAGTGTTACACTGTTCATAACTTCAGTGTTACACTGTTCATAACTTCAGTGTTACACTGTACATAACTCCAGTGTTACACTGTACATAAGTCCAGTGTTACACTGTACATAAGTCCAGTGTTACACTGTACATAAGTCCAGTGTTACACTGTACATAAGTCCAGTGTTACACTGTACATAAGTCCAGTGTTACACTGTACATAAGTCCAGTGTTACACTGTACATAATTCCAGTGTTACACTGTTCATAACTTCAGTGTTACACTGTACATAACTCCAGTGTTACACTGTACATAACTCCAGTGTTACACTGTACATAACTCCAGTGTTACACTGTACATAGCTCCAGTGTTACACTGTACATAATTCCAGTGTTACACTGTTCATAACTTCAGTGTTACACTGTACATAACTCCAGTGTTACACTGTACATAACTCCAGTGTTACACTGTACATAACTCCAGTGTTACACTGTACATAACTCCAGTGTTACACTTCATATAACTCCAGTGTTACACTGTACATAATTCCAGTGTTACACTGTACATAAGTCCAGTGTTACACTGTACATAACTCCAGTGTTACACTGTACATAACTCCAGTGTTACACTTCATATAACTCCAGTGTTACACTGTACATAATTCCAGTGTTACACTATACATAAGTCCAGTGTTACACTGTACATAACTTCAGTGTTACACTGTACATAAGTCCAGTGTTACACTGTACATAACTCCAGTGTTACACTGTACATAAGTCCAGTGTTACACTGTACATAAGTCCAGTGTTACACTGTACATAACTCCAGTGTTACACTGTTCATAACTCCAGTGTTACACTGTACATAAGTCCAGTGTTACACTGTACATAAGTCCAGTGTTACACTGTACATAAGTCCAGTGTTACACTGTACATAAGTCCAGTGTTACACTGTACATAAGTCCAGTGTTACACTGTACATAAGTCTAGTGTTACACTGTACATAAGTCCAGTGTTACACTGTACATAAGTCCAGTGTTACACTGTACATAAGTCCAGTGTTACACTGTACATAAGTCCAGTGTTACACTGTACATAAGTCCAGTGTTACACTGTACATAACTCCAGTGTTACACTGTACATAGCGACAGCAGCAGAGGTTTAGTTCATTGTTTTTTTCCTCTCAATAAAGCATGTATTAATTTGATCACATTTAAGAACCGCTAAAAAATTCTAGATGCTAAAGTAATTAAGGTGATTACATTGAGAGGGTAAGTGTAGGTGTAACAATGGCGGACGTCAGTCACCACTGCTTCACTTTTTTTCCTGTGTCACACCTATCACCAGTTTCGACAGTTTTCCTCCTGTCAGGCCGGTCTGAAGCCAGGCTTGCCTGATGACTAGCTGATCAATAAGGCTGTTGCTGGGCACGGCTCGTAGGCCCACTCATTCATCACAGCCTGGCTGATCAGGCGCCTCTTGCACGAACTTTCCTAATTCCTCCCCCTCTTGAAGATTTATATCTTTGTTCCTGAGATGTTTCTTATATACGCTGGTAGAAGGTTATCGGTGGTGTACCTGGGACTGTTTTCCAGATTTCTGCTCTCTAAGACAGGTCTGAGGCCACACCTCCTCACTTAAAAATGCCTTGCTAATCTCTTGAAGTGAGGTGTCTTGATGTTTGAGAAGAGCTCTTGATCCCAGGAATCGGAGCTGTTTCACTATTCGAATCACCTTCCATCCCCCAAGCTCTGTATGACATTACAAATTTAGCGATTTTCCATGAACATTAAAATGTTGGTGCAGGTCAACACAGCCTGACTGATCTGACACGTGTAGCAGGTAGTGGTCCACACACCTGACTGATACATGTAAAAGGTAGTGGTCCACACACCTGACTGACACATGTAGCGTGTAGTGGTCCACACACCTGACTGACACATGTAGCGTGTAGTGGTCCACACACCTGACTGACACATGTAGCAGGCAGTGGTCCAGTTTCTTAAGAATTTTTACCTTTGATCCGGCAATATTTCTATGTTGTGGTAGCAGATGGGAGAGTATTACAGCAAGAATTCTGACAGTGTTCTCCATGCGTGTCTATGCCTCCCCTCCCCCTCCCCGCTCTTCACTTTGTATTTATTCTACTTTTCCTCGTGTCTCTCTCACTTCAATAAGTATGGCAGTGTATAGTGACCTGATCCTCCAGCATTTTCCATGTACATTTGATCTGGTATCTCTTCCCAGTTCCTAAAAGTACATTCCCAGTACTTTGACGCATTACCAGTATTCCGTATGTTTTGTTGGCAGACTCGATGTAGACACTGTTCTTAGTACCTGTGAGAAGAGATGACATTCGCATGTTTTATTGTGCTTCACATTTACAGATAATATCATCCAGTTTGCAATTTTTTTTAAATTATCAGTACTATGTCAGTTTCCAATCCGGTCGTTAGTTTTTACCTACTTTTCCCTCTTTCAGTCCCATGGCATCTGGTAAATACTTCAACATCTCAGTACTTTCGTAGGTCAAACCAAAACATCAGTATATCTGAGAGCGTTCGTGAGCAGCACTGAGACAGATTCGTTTACCTGAGGCTCTTCCCTGCTCACACTCACAATCATTTACCATCTGCTGCCACTACTCTAATCTTGTCATTCCTAATACATGGTTGGACTTGTCAAACGTCAGCAGAGCGACTCTGCATTAACTCTCGTCTGGGCTGGTTCACTGTGTATAACTCTGATTACGTTTCCTCCTGTACCGGGGCTGGAGAAAGACAAGGTAGAGATTATCTTCACTTTAATTACCGGGGTTTTGGCGCTTTTTCGTGGGCCAGTTCTCATCAGTGCCTTCAGGAGAGCACAAACACACATATGCACACAACTGCCCCGGTGGCCTGGTGGCAAAAGCTCTCGCTTCACGCACGGAGGGCCCGGGTTCAATTCCCGGCGGGGTGGGAACATTTCGAAGTGTTTCCTTACACACACACATACACACACACACACACACACACATACAACAGGCCTAGTGTCTAATCGACATGTGCCTAGGACAAAATGGTAACTAACAAGCTGTGGCTTGGTCCCTGGAGCCACAATTAGGTGAGCACAGTTAGGCGAGTACTCGCGCTCACTCCATATCTCAGCGGTATCAACCATACAGCGAAGATACTGACTAGCTGCTCGTAATTGGGTAATTGCCAGACATCTGGAAAAAATGGCAAATTTGTTTCCTATATACAAGGTGGTGATAGACAAGAGACACTATACTGTAAGACACTATAAGTAGGAAAAGTACTAGAGCACTAGGAGAAGAGGGAAGAACTATAACGAAGGCAGAAAGACCCAAGTCTTGGGTTAACTTTTAAACTGAGCACCAAGTGAGCTGCAGACAGGGGATATGGTGTGCCCGATCCTTAATCAAGAGATTCGTCTCAAAGTGACCAGATTATTTTATTATTTTCTCAGCGCAGTTGTTGGCACGAAATTATAAATTGAATTTTTGTTAATCAAACTCTCAGAAACTTAAGAAAAATAAAATGATGTAAATATTTGTTTCATCCATTCCGATGAACATTGTTTTTCAATCTTACAATTCACAAAAGCTTCTTCAAAACTGGAGTAGAACTTCTCTCTGGCCATACAAATGCAGCTTCACCTCCACGCCAAGTCGATTATCTTTGCTCAGTTTATCTGATTTATGGCATATACAGCCGTTTGTAACAGGCTGTAGCAGCCCACTCAACTCACCACTCGAGTGTGTGTTAGTTACTATTTTGTCCTAGGCACATGTCGATTAGACACTAGGCCTGTTGTATATATGTGTGTGTGTGTGTGTGTGTGTAACGAAACACTTCGAAATGTTTCGGCCCCGCCGGGAATTGAACCCGGGCCCTCCGTGCGTGAAGCAAGAGCGCTAGCCACCATGCCGTGTGTATGTGTGTGTGTGTGTGTGTGTGTGTGTATGTGTGTGTGTATGTATGTGTGTGTGTGTATGTGTGTGTGTGTGTGTGTGTGTATGTGTGTGTGTGTGGGATGAGTGTGTGTGTGTGTGTGGGATGAGTGTGTGTGTGTGTGTGGGATGAGTGTGTGTGTGAGTGTGTGTGTGTGTGTGTGTGTGTGTGTGTGTGTGTGTGTATTTTGCTCCCTTGTATGTATTAAGTACAAGTATCAGTGGTGAACCAGGTGTTAAGTTGGTACTCCTATCACCCCCTCCCCTCCCCTCCCCTCCCCTTCCCTCCCCTCCCCTTCCCATCCTTTGCTCGCTCGCATTCATCTCCATCACCTCACTCATCAACAGATTCCTCATTTCCACTTCAGTCATCAGTGGCTCCATCATCTCAGTCATCAACAGGTCCCTCATCTCCACTTCAGTCATCAGTGGCTCCATCATCTCAGTCATCAACAGGTCCCTCATCTCCACTTCAGTCATCAGTGGCTCCATCATCTCAGTCATCAACAGGTCCCTCATCTCCACCTCAGTCATCAGTGGCTCCATCATCTCAGTCATCAACAGGTCCCTCCCTCATATCATGCAGCACTTAAGACACTCGTGCAGTGTTGAGGTCATCCTTTATTTTCTTGCAGTATTATCCTTCAGTCCTCAAGGTCTCGAGGGTCATACAACCAACATAATCGCATCTGTCCATTACCCTCAAAGATATTAATTTGAGACAGAGTGGACGTCTTACCCGCAGACTCTCTCGCTGCTCACAGTTTCGAATTGAAGAGAGTCATGGCTAACCCTTCAAATGCTTCTGGCGTATTAGTCGCTACTTGAGACTTCTTGTGGCTTCTTGCGTATTTCATCTCGTGGGTTCCATTTTCTCTCCAACAATTTTGTAGGAAACTAATAAAAATGAGACAGTGGCAGAACTGGAACCTTTACTGAGACGTTCCGCTGGCAGTCTAAGTTTTTCGAGTCAGTAGAGAATACATGGTAGGCATAGATACATATGGTGGGGTCTGTAGGTGACTTAAGAGACCTGAGGTAAAAACCTGTGTCAGGTCAGAAGGGTGGTGTGTTCTGAAGAGAATGCAAACAAGGTATAAATTAGACACATATGCAACATTTGGGTATCTTTATTGAGGAAACGTTTCGCCACACAGTGGCTTCATCAGTCCAATACAAAGTAGAAAGGTGTAAGGAGAGTAGGAGTTTTTAGGTAATCAGTCCCTCAGCCTGGAGTCGATGTGTTCAGTCCATCAATCTTGTAGAAAGTCAGCATATGTCCGTAGAGGTGGCTTATATACTGTAATCAGGTGAGGTGAAGAAGCAGCAGTCCCTCGACTCCAGGCCGAGGGACTGATTACCTCAAAACTCCTACTCTCCTTACACCTTTCTACTTTGTATTGGACTGATGAAGCCAGTGTGGCGAAACGTTTCCTCAATAAAGATACCCAAATGTTGCATATGTGTCTAATTTATAACTTGTCGGTTCTCTGAACCATTCATCTACAACATGCAAACAAGGTCCAGCCAACTGGAAACTTCCCTGGTTCTGGGTAATGGTGTCCATTGTATGAATGAGAGCCAATTCCAGGCATTTTCTTCTATTTCTTTATTCCTTTTTTAATATCCATGCTTGCCCTGATCCCATCCATGTTACGATGTAAACAACAAGTGTTGATGTTATTGATACGGTAAACATGTACTCACCTATTTGTGGTTGCAGGGGTCGAGTCATAGCTCCTGGCCCCGCCTCTTCACTGATTGCTACTAGGTCCTCTCTCTCCCTGCTCCATGAGCTTTATCAAACCTAGTCTTAAAACTATGTATGGTTCCTGCCTCCACTATGTCGCTTTCCAAGCTATTCCACTTCCTGACAACTCTATGACTGAAGAAATACTTCCTAACATCCCTTTGACTCATAGGAGTCTTCAACTTCCAATTGTGACCCCTTGTTTCTGTGTCCCCTCTCTGGAACATCTTGTCTCTGTCCACCTTATCTATTCCTCGCAGTATTTTATATGTCGTTATCATGTCTCCCTAACCCTCCTGTCCTCTAGTGTCGTCAGGCCGATTTCCCTTAACCTTTCTTCGTAGGACAATCCCCTTAGCTCTGGGACTAGTCTTGTTGCAAACCTTTGCACTTTCTCTAATTTCTTGACGTGCTTGACCAGGTGTGGGTTCCAAACTGGTGCTGCATACTCCAGTATGGGCCTGACGTATATGGTATACAGAGTCTTGAATGATTCCTTGGTGAGGTATTGGAACGCTATTCTTAGGTTTGCCAGCCGCCCGTATGCTGCAGCAGTTATCTGATTGATGTGTGCCTCAGGAGATGTGCTCGGTATTATACTCACCCCAAGATCTTTTCTTTGAGTGAGGTTTGCAGTCTTTGGCCACCTAGACTATACTCTGTCTGCGGTCTTCTTTGCCCTTCCCCGATATTCATGACTTTACATTTGGCAGGGTTAAATTCAAGGAGCCAGTTACTGGACCAGGCTTGCAGCCTGTCCAGGTCTCTTTGTATTCCTGCCTGATCCTCGACTGATTTGATTCTTCTCATTAACTTCACATCATCTGCAAACAGGGACACTTCTGAGTCTATCCCTTCCGTTATGTCATTCACATATACCAAAAACAGTACAGGTCCTAGGACTGACCCTTGTGGAACTCCACTCGTCACAGGTGCCCACTCTGACATCTCGTCACGTACCATGACTCGTTGTTGCCTCCTTGTCAGATATTCTCTGATCCATTGCAGTGCTTTTCCTGTACGTGTGCCTGATCCTCTAGCTTTTGCATTAATCTCTTGTGAGGAACTGTGTCGAACGCCTTCTTGCAGTCCAAAAAATGCAGTCTATCCACCCCTCTCTCTCGTGTCTTACTTCTGTTACCTTGTCATAAAACTGCAGTAGGTTTGTGACACAGGATTTTCCTTCCCTGAAACCATGCTGGTTGTCGTTTATAAGCTTGTGTCTTTCTAGGTGCTCCACCATTCTCCTCCTGATGATCTTCTCCATGACTTTGCATACTATACACGTCAGTGACACAGGTCTGTAGTTTAATGCCTCGTGTCTGTCTCCTTTCTTAAAAATTGGGACTACATTTGCCATCTTCCACGCCTCAGGTAGTTGCCCAGTTTCAATGGATGTGTTGAAGATTTGTGTTAGTGGCACACACAACATCTCTGCTCCCTCTCTAAGGACCCACGGAGAAATGTTGTCCGGTCCCACCGCTTTTGAGGTATCGAGTTCACATAGCAGCTTCTTCACCTCCTCCTCGGTTGTGTGTATTTCATCCAGCACTTGTTGGTATACCTCCCTATTCTGAATTCCTGGAGTCCTTCCTGTCTCCTGTGTAAATACTTCTTTAAATCTCATGTTGAGCTCCTCACATACGCTTGTTGACAAATCCTTAACTGTCTCACCAAAGTATACTTTATAGCACTTATTGCAAGGCTTGGTGTACATGCTTGCATCCTTCTGGCAACTGACTCTTCTAGACTTAATAATGTCTTTAATGGTGGTAGCTGTGACGGTAGCAGTTATATACCTGGCTCTAAGTGTTCTCAGGTACCTTGGTAGCAGTGGCAGTAGCAGCACCTGGGAGATTTACAGAGAAATTGTCCATGGAGGTCCCTCAGCGCTCGTACCAGTTAAAGAAGTAATGACTCTGGGCACCATTTAGGTGTACATCACACACCATTCAGGTGTACAACAAACTATTCAGGTGTACAACATACACACTTCAGGTGTACAACACACACACTTCAGTTGTACAACACACACACTTCAGGTGTACAACACACACACTTCAGGTGTACAACACACACACTTCAGGTGTACAACACACACACTTCAGTTGTACAACACACACACTTCAGGTGTACAACACACACACTTCAGGTGTACAACACACACACTTCAGGTGTGCAACACACACACTTCAGTTGTACAACACACACACTTCAGTTGTACAACACACACACTTCAGGTGTACAACACACACACTTCAGGTGTACAACACACACACTTCAGGTGTACAACACACACACTTCAGGTGTACAACACACACACTTCAGGTGTGCAACACACACTTCAGGTGTACAACACACACACTTCAGGTGTACAACACACACACTTCAGGTGTACAACACACACTTCAGGTGTGCAACACACACACTTCAGGTGTGCAACACACACACTTCAGGTGTACAACACACACACTTCAGGTGTACAACACACACACTTCAGTTGTACAACACACACACTTCAGTTGTACAACACACACTTCAGGTGTACAACACACACTTCAGGTGTACAAAACACACACTTCAGGTGTACAAAACACACACTTCAGGTGTACAACACAAACTTCAGGTGTACAACACACACTTCAGGTGTACAACACACACACTTCAGGTGTACAACACACACACTACAGGTGTACAACACACACACTACAGGTGTACAACACACACACTTCAGGTGTACAACACACACACACTTCAGGTGTACAACACACACACTTCAGGTGTACAACACACACTTCAGGTGTGCAACACACACACTTCAGGTGTGCAAGACACACACTTCAGGTGTGCAACACACACTTCAGGTGTACAACACACACACTTCAGGTGTGCAACACACACACTTCAGGTGTACAACACACACACTTCAGGTGTACAACACACACACTTCAGGTGTACAACATACACACTTCAGGTGTACAAACACACACTTCAGGTGTACAACACACACACTTCAGGTGTACAACACACACACTTCAGTTGTACAACACACACTTCAGTTGTACAACACACACTTCAGGTGTGCAACACACACACTTCAGGTGTGCAACACACACTTCAGGTGTACAACACACACACTTCAGGTGTACAACACACACACTTCAGGTGTACAACACACACACTTCAGGTGTGCAACACACACACTTCAGGTGTGCAACACACACACTTCAGGTGTGCAACACACACACTTCAGGTGTACAACACACACACTTCAGGTGTGCAACACACACACTTCAGGTGTACAACACACACACTTCAGGTGTACAACACACACACTTCAGGTGTGCAACACACACACTTCAGGTGTACAACACACACACTTCAGGTGTACAAAACACACACTTCAGGTGTGCAACACATACACTTCAGGTGTACAACACACACACTTCAGGTGTACAACACACACACTTCAGGTGTGCAACACACACACTTCAGGTGTACAACACAATAAAATATTTAAAATTAACGATGGGTAAAAACTTCGGACGTGAATAAACTACAACACGAACACTACGACACCGGCATCAGTTAAGACTCACTAAATTATTTGATGTTAATAAAGCCGTGAGAGCCCTACAAGCATCCCGCTAATTATAAAAACCATGAATAAAGATGAAAAGCATGATACGACGATATGATTTATGGCTCTATGTTGGATATTAGAGAGAGAGAGAGAGAGAGAGAGAGAGAGAGAGAGAGAGAGGGAGAGGGAGAGGGAGAGGGAGGGAGAGAGAGAGGGAGAGGGGTAGGTAGGTAGGTGCGGGAGAGTACAATGTCTTGTGAAACAGAGCTTTTCACATCAAGCTTTGAAGCTTCATGAACTTCTTTCTTCGCTCAGTCACTATTTCTCATATTTGTTGGTAATATATGTAGGTGACAGGTGTTGACGCAGTGTTTCTGCTACACATGATCGCTGCTCCTGACTGGCTTCCACACTGTCTCCCATACCTTCACTGCAGCAGTTGTCGTCGGAACAAAGTCAGAACAAGTGTTCCTGAAGAAGATGCTGGGTGGTCATGGGTGTGCTGACTGTGTTCTCTGATGATCACATGAACACCAATGAAGCCTGGCTTCAGTGCGGGGGGGGGGGGAGGAAGCAAACACTAAAAATTAGTAAAATTAGCAAAATATAATTTATTATGTACACGTTTTATTGCAAGGAAAAAAACCCCAGTTGTCAGAGCTAATAGGTTAAAATTTCAGTATTTATAATCTAATATTAAACGCAGTTCATAATTTCAGTAGGTACTCTTTAACATGCTCATTAATAATCGGGAGTCAACAGGTCATAATTCAGGTAAATATTCTTGTGACTGACATGTTGAATTAATTGCTCGTGTTTTGAAATAGCAATGCTTCTGTAATTAATGCTGATTAAAAATACGGTGTCAAAAAAATTTACATTTTGGCATTTAGTCGTGTTACTGACAAAATAATTATTAGAGCAGTGAATTACGTGTGATTTTTGTAATTGCCGAAAATTATTGCTGAAAGACTTTATATCTCGTTTTGGCTACTGCAACACAAGTACTGCAACACAAGTACTGCAACACAAGTACTGCAACACAAGTACTGCAACACAAGTACTGCAACACAAGTACTGCAACACAAGTACTGCAACACAAGTACTGCAACACAAGTACTGCAACAAAGTACTGCAACACAAGTACTGCAACACAAGTACTGCAACACAAGTACTGCAACACAAGTACTGCAACACAAGTACTGCAACACAAGTACTGCAACACAAGTACTGCAACACAAGTACTGCAACACAAGTACTGCAACACAAGTACTGCAACACAAGTACTGCAACACAAGTACTGCAACACAAGTACTGCAACAAGTTATTAAGTTACGATCAGATAACTGGCAACTGGAGGCTCTTGTGGCCGCTGGAACAGTCAACAACCACATGCCACCCTACATGCCACCCTACATGCCACCCTACATGCCACCCTACATGCCACCCTACATGCCACCCTACATGCCACCCTACATGCCACCCTACATGCCACCCTACATGCCACCCTACATGCCACCCTACATGCCACCCTACATGCCACCCTACATGCCACCCTACATGCCACCCTACATGCCACCCTAATGTAAAGAATGGAAGACAATTGACTATTATATTGCAACACATACATAGGGAGGTAACACTTCTGGTGCCAAGCTTTGAATGATGGTGAATGTGTCTCCTTTTCTGGTCACCCTAATATATATATATATATATATATATATATATATATATATATATATATATATATATATATATATATATATATATAAACACTGATCTCTGGCCGAAGGAGACTCGAACGTATGAACCTTGTGACAAGGTACGCAGTGCTTAACCGACCGTACCACACTGAACCAATACTGTTCTTGCGAATTCCTAGCATTGTAAAAATCTCTAGTTGGTCGATGCATGCAGGGGATGAGATGAAAAGCTGTATGCCACCTGCCTGAAAGTTGGCTGCCTTGGATCAACGTCTAGCGAGGCTGGACGCCAAGGTATTGGTCCAGTGTGGTACGGTCGGTTAAGCACTGCGTACCTTGTTACAAGGTTCGTAGGTTCGAGTCTCCTTCGGCCAGAGATCAGTGTTTGTGAATATTTCGCCTGCTCTTGCGAATTCCTAGCATATATATATAAAGCTGCTGTCAGAAGTATTCCGCAGAGGCAGCCATCATGCTTCAACCAAACCAGCTTGGCTTTGGGGTCTCTCAAGGAAGTGAAGCAGCGGTTCATGCAACAAGGGCATATATCGACAACCTGCCTGAAGACAATGCAGTGGTTAAATTAGATTTCAAGAATGCATTTAATCTCCTGAAAAGGGACGTAGTATTAGCAGCTGTACAAGAACATTTTCCAGGTCTCTTCCCTTTGTTTCAGCTGGATATAGCAAGGAATCAATGCTCCTGTTTGGAGAGCATGAAATCACATCATCAGAGGGTGTCCAGCAAGGGGACCCTCTCGCACCATTTCTCTTCTGTATAGCAGTTAGGAAATCACAGTAAGACTGACCAGTGAGCTAAACATCTGGTTCCTGGATGATGGCACACTAGCAGGTACAAAGGAGTCCCTTGTAGATGATCTTACACAGGTGATGACACAGGGACAGGAAATGGGTCTCATCCTGAATCCATCCAAATGTGAAATCATATCAGTCAATCAACAAGTGATAGATGCAGTGCTATCAAAACTACCAGGAGCAACAGTCATTGCCCCTACTAATAGTGTCTTGCTTGGAGCACCTCTGGGAAGAGATGCCATTGACACAATTCTCAGGAAGAAACTGGAAGAATTGAGGAGAATGGAACAACGAATAGGCAATCTTGACACCCATGATGCCTTGTACCTCCTCACAAAATGCTTGAGTCTGCCCAGGTTGACATATTTCCTAAGATGTGCTCCTTCATATGATAATCCTATACTGCACGAATATGACAGTATCCTGAGGCAGATCTTTACTAAAGTACTTAACCTTACTCTAGAAGATGGGCAGTGGGACCAAGCTACACTCCCAGTCAGACTAGGAGGCATTGGTGTCCGAAGTCATCTCAGATTGCTCTACCTGCTTTCCTGTCTTCATGCATTGCATCCAGAGGGCTTGTAGCAGCAATTCTCCCTGAACATCTTAGGGACACGATTGGAATCCATGACCAAAAGTTCGTTGATGGAGCCAGGATCTGGGATAACCTAACAGGCTCTGAAACCAGGCCTGCTCCCCCAACAACTACAAACAGTCGCACTGGGATGGCCCAATAGTAGAGAATATAGCCTCAGCAATGCTTCAGAGTGTGTCAGGGAAGGATAGAGCCCGCCTACTTGCAGTGAGAGCTCCTCATGCAGGGGACTTTCTTTTGGCTGTTCCCAACTCCAGCCTTGGCACACGCCTCGACCCACAGACCATCCGCATTGGTGTTGCCCTTCGACTTGCCGCCCCTATTCTCGCCGAACACAGGTGTATTTGTGGCAGTGAAGCAGCAGACCGATTCGGGTACCATGGTCTTGTGTGTCGTAAATCCGAGGAAAGATTGCAAGACATGAAGAGGTTAATAACATTATCAAGAGGAGCCTCACAACAGCCGGATGCCCAGCAGTAAGGGAACCACCCAACTATGCAGATCTGATGGCAACCAAAAGCGTCCAGATGGTATCACCCTTCAAGCCTGGACAGACGGCAAGCAGGTGGTGTGGGACTACACATGTGCATCTACCTTGGCTGATACCTATCTCCAGTACACCAGGGAGGAAGGAGGGGCTGCTGCCACCTTCAGGGAGTCCCAGAAGTCGAGAAAATATGGAGAACTTGCCCATCATTATATGTTTGTTCCCATAGGCTCAGAGACCCTTGGCTCATGGGGAAAGAGTGCATCTAAGTTCCTCAAGGAGCTGGGCAAAAGACTCAACAGGGTAACTAGGGATCCCAGGGCAGCTAGTTTTCTGTTCCAGCGACTCAGCGCTGCTGTTCAGAGGGGTAATGCATGATGTATTCTGGGCACGCGCACCAGCTCGGAAGAGCTGGATGAGATTTTCGCATTATAATCAGTGACAAAGATGTAACAATATGTACTAGACATGTATCTCTCACCTCGTGTACTGTATATGCCATCTTTATATCAACAATGTATCTCTCAAATCTTTTGTACCATATTATGTAATAAAATATACCTATTGGTAAAAAAAAAAAATTAAAAGATGGGGTGGTAGGAGAAGTGGAATATTCAAATGGCATCAGGAAGAAATCCAAATATTCTTCCTTGAAGCCTTTTTATCCACTTCTCCGAGGCTATGGGTCCCACAATTTGTACCAGAGGTGGACCCCATCCTATATATATATATATATATATATAATTTTAACCACGAACGAGTGGTATTTAATCAATAACAATACTGCGACTAGCCGAGGACTCGAACCCATGTCGTTTTGGCCCGCCTTATGGTGAGCGAAGATCACATGATGCTCTGGCACCCAGCAGAGCTAGGTGTTTTACCGTGATTCGAGAATATACGATGGTGTGGGCGCCTCAGAGCTAATTTCATTCTACTCCCCGTTTGGTGTACTAGCCTCCACAAGCAATATATATATATATATATATATATATATATATATATATATATATATATATATATATATATATGTATATTCACTCACCATGAGGCGGGCCAAAACGACACGGGTTCGAGTCCTCAGCTAGTCGCAGTGTTGTTATTGATTAATACCACTCGTTCGTGGTTACAATATTATATATACTGCTTGTGGAGGCTAGTACACCAAACGGGGAGTAGAATGAAATTAGCTAAGAGGCACCCACACCACCGTATGTCCCCGGATCAAGGTAAAACACCTAGCTCTGCTGGGTGCTTGATTCTAGTAGGATTGGGTGGTCCTGTGGGTTAGAGCGTCATGTGATTTTCGCTAACCATGAAGCGGGCCAAAACGACATGGGTTAGTCCTCGGCTAGTCACAGTGTTGTTATTGATATATATATATATATATATATATATATATATATATATATGTCGTGCCGAATAGGTAAAATTGGTCAATTAGCAAGAACTCATTTGAAATTACGTCCTTTCTAAAATTTTCTTTTATACGTTTAAAGATATATATTTTTCATTTACGTTAATGTAAGAATTAATAATTTTGAACCAAAAGAACCTTATTATAACAAGCGCAATTTAATTTAGCCTAATCCAACTAAATATATTTTAAATAAGTTTACAATAATTTAATAATAAAGAAACACATTGAAATGTATTTTTTTTCGTTAGGTTCAGAATGATTTTTGCGAAATTATTGCATATTTAAGCCAAAATCGCAAGTACCTATTCGGCACGACATTATATATATATATATATATATATATATATATATATATATATATATATATATATATATATATATATATATATATTATTGTGAGCACGAACGAGTGGTATTGAATCAATAATAGCACTGCGACTAGCCGAGGATTCGAACCCATGTAGTTTTGGCCCTGCCTCGTGGTGAGCGAAAATCACATGTGTGGTTCAGTGGGTTAAGGCGTCATGTGATTTTTGCTCACCACGAGGCAGGACCAAAACTACATGGGTTCGAATCCTCGGCTAGTCGCAGTATTGTTATTGATTTATATATATATATATATATATATATATATATATATATATATATATATATATATATATATATATATATGGGAGCAAGGGGCTAGTAACCCCTTCTCCTGTATACATTAATAAAGTTAAAAAAACTTGTTTTTCTTTTTGGGCCACCCTGCCTCGGTGGGAAACGGCCGATTTGTTGTCCTGGAGATGGGAAGTACAGTGTCTGCACTCTGAAGGAGGGGTGTTAATGTTGCAGTTTTATAACTGTAGTGTAAAGCACCCCTCTGGCAAGACAGTGATGGAGTGAATGATGATAAACGTTTTTCTTTTTCGGGCCACCCTGCTTTGGTGGGAATCGGCCGATGTGTTAATATATATATATATATATATATATATATATATCAGGAGATTTCCTTCTAGCTGTTCCCAATTCCTCTCTGGGGACTCGACTCGACCCACAGGCCATTCGGATTGGTGTTGCTCTTCGCCTAGCCGCCCCCATACTCACCGAACATAGGTGTATTTGCGGCAGGGCGACGGCTGATCAATTCGGACTTCATGGTCTAGTGTGTCACACATCAGAAGGGAAGTATGCTAGACATGAGGAGGTCAATGACATCATAAAGAGAAGCCTCGCCACAGCCCGTTGCCCAGCTCAACGGGAACCCCAAGTGCAGAGGTCTGATGGAAGTCAAAAGCGTCCTGATGGAGCCACCATGCTACCCTGGAAGGATGGTAAGCAGATTGCTTGGGACTACACCTGTGCTGCCACATTGGCAGACACCTACCTGCCACACTCCTTAGCCGAAGGGGTGGAGCTGCCAGCCACAGGGAGACCCAGAAGACCCGCAAATATGAAGACCTTCCCTCTTGCTATAACTTCATCCCAATAGGGTCGGAGACCCATGGAGCATGGGGCAAGTGTGCTCTAACGTTTCTCAAGGAGCTGGGTGGAAAACTCATCATAGAAACCAAGGACCACAGGGCGACCAGCTTCCTCTTTCAGAGACTCAGTGTTGCGATCCAGAGGGGAAATGCCTGCAGTATTCTGGGCACGCGGCCCACTGCCGGGGAGTTGGACGAAGTATTTGACATGTAGCTCTGAGTTGTTATCTATGTTGTTTACTCCCCATTGTATTTTGTCTTGAAATAAAGTTTGTATAAAAAGATGGGGTGGTAGGGAAGTGGAATATTCAAATGGCTTCAGAAAGAAATCTAAATATTCTTCCTTGAAGTCTTTTATCCACTTCTCCGAGGCAATGGGTCCCACAATTATATATATATATATATATATATATATATATATATATATATATATATATATATATATATAAATATATAAAAGACAAGCCACAGGGGTGGAAATCTTTAGCTCAAGTACTTTCACACTTCTCAGTGGTGTGTCATCAGAAGCTATGCAATGTTGCAAGGCAGCAACTGTAGGCGTGAGGGAAAGTTTTCTCAGAATAGCGCAGTGCGGGTTTGTCACCAACCGCACCCTCTCAGAATGTGAGCCAAGTTTTGGTGCCACCCTGCACCACCACCACCAACCGTTGGCCCACATTCCGAGAGAGGTGTGGCAGGTGACACACCGCACTGCGCTACTCTGAGAAACTTTCCTCACTCTTCAGTGCTGCCTTGCAACACTGCATAGCTTCTGATGACGCACTGAGAAGTGTGAAAGTACTTGAGCTAAAGATTTCCACCCCCCGTGGCTTGTCTTGCATAGTTAAGATCGCCTGTCTACGATTGTTTTTGTATATATATATATATATATATATATATATATATATATATATATATATATATATATATATATATATATATATATATATATAATTATATAGTTGGGGTTGTTAGAGAAGTGAATGCAGGGGTGTTGGGAAGAGGTGTGCGACTGAAAGATAAAGAATCTTAACTCAAAGTGGGAGTTGTCACAGTTGGTTTTTGCTGATGCCACTACTTTTGGGAGATTCTAAAGAGAAGTTGCAAAGAGTGGTGGGCGAATTTCGAAGGGTATGTAAAGGAAGGAAATTAAAAGTGAACGTAGGAAAGAGCAAAGTGATGAGGGTAACCAAAAATTTAGGTATTGAAAGATTGGTTATCAGATCGGAGGGAGGGAGTATGAAGGAAGTGAATGTGTTCAGATACCTGGGAGTGACGTGTCATGGGATGGGTCTGTGGAAGACGAGGTGAACCATAAAACTGACGAGTGGAAAAAGGTGAGTGATGCATTGAGGCAGTTATGGAGACAACGTTATTCATGGAGGCAAAAAGGGGATTGTATGAGAGCATTGTGTTGTCAACGCTCTTATATGGGTGTGAAGCATGGGTTGTGAATGTTGCAGCGAGGAGAAAGCTGGACGCAGCTTCGGCGACAAAATCTACAAATCTAGGGAAGCTGGAAAGACCTTGGCACAGGCCGGTGTTGAGAGGGGAGGAGGGGGCAGGAAGGGGAAGATGGGGAACATTTGGTTGGGGATGGTTCGAGGGGAGGGGAAGGGGGGTCACTGCTGCAGTGGGACAGGAACAGCCGACAAAAAAGTATCGATCCCGCCCTAACAGCGTCCTGTCATGTTTTTTTTTTCTAGCGGAGTCAGTTTTTGTCATTCCATTTTTTTGTCTCTTTATCCCTATCTTAGTTCTCTAATACTCTCTACCGCCTACTCTTCCTCTACTCTTCTTTCTTTTTCATTCACTCTTCTCTGTCTTCCCCAACTCCTTCACGTCGCTCCACTCCTCTCCCCCTCCCTTCCCCACCTCCACTCTTCCCTCTTTTCACTGCACCTCCACCACTTTCCCCCATCTCCACCACTCCTTCCTTCCTTTCTCCACTCCCCACTACTTCTTATCCTCATATCAAGGCTGATGTAATGACCGCCTCAAATTTCTTCTTCACGTCTTACACAAGTTATTGTATTGATGAAGTCACTGGTTGGCGAAACATCGCCACAATGAAGCTATCCAGGTGTTGCACATGTGTTTTATTCTTCTACCTCTTTCTCCTCTCTTTCTTTCTCCACCTTCTCCACTCTTCTTCTTTCTCCTACCTCCGACGCCGCTACCTCCTTCATTTTCTCCCACATCTTCCTCTACTCTTCTCCCTCTCTCCTGCCTCTTACCTCCGCTTTATGAACTTAATTTTTGCTGTGAGAGTATTGTAGTTTCTTGAGTTTAGATTTTTCCGGAGATTGGAGGGTTGTGGGGGGGGGGATGTCTACGAGAGTAGTCACACCTGACTCTCAGACCTGACTCTCACACCTGACTCTCACACCTGACTCTCAGACCTGACTCTCACACCTGACTCTCAGACCTGACTCTCAGACCTGACTCACACCTGACTCTCACACCTGACTCTCACACCTGCTACACCACTGTGTTTGGTGCCAGAACACGCATTATCATACTGACAGCATTGAGAATACGTTTCGCCCCGAGTGGCTTCTTCAGTCCTAAAACAGAGATACAAGAACTCGGTACCAGAGGTCAGATGGGTATAAGCTTGAAGTTGGGTGACACATTAGACGTAATATATTGGGTAATCTTTACTAATTGATTAGACTAATATATGAATGTGACTGGTTGACCTGCAGTACTGCTTGTAGGCCTAGTGGCTAACGCGTCGGTCTGGAGTTTTGAGACACTCTGATCGCGGGTTCTAACCCCACCCGTGGTATGGTTTTGTTTCTCCTGCAGTGCTGCCTGTAGGTCTGCAGTTCTCCCTATAGACTTCATGCAGTGTTCTCTGTAGGTCTTTTGCTGTGCTGCTCCCTGGTGCAGCGTGTTGTTCAATGGTAGGAAGGCAGTGGAGGCAGCGGTAGTGACGTTGCTGGCTGGTGTCATCTAATATCAGTATTCAGGTTGGGTAGTAACTAGTTTGACAAGACTGGAAATACTTTTACTGATGGATTTTTTGTGGGATGATGCTGGTTACTGCTGTCATAGCGGCCTCCAAACACACAAGCAAACAGGGCCACTTTATGAAATTTGGCAAAGCCAAATTTTCGACCTATGCCATCATTATAACAGAAATCAGCATCATCCCACAATAAAAGGAAGTTATAGTACGTATTTCTAAAATCTTGCCAAACTGATAACTACCCAATTTTGTTCTTTGATTCTTTATCTTCTTGATTCAATCATTTTTTTCTCTGTTTACCGTTTACCTCAATAATTTGGAATTATTTGCAGTTTCCTCTTTAATTTCTAGACTAATATTAGCTCTAGTACATTCCTTTGCCAGTACCACATTCTGTTTTATATCTTGTCTTGAGGTGATTTTGACATAACTCTTCAATTTGAGTTTAATAGTGTTGCAGCCGTCTCCTCTCCTCAAAGTTCTCGCTAACGTTTTCAGGGATAACTGCTCTGGGGGCAGAACAAAAATCGAAACTCATTAAAGGTATATCCTACTTAACTCCTATTTTTTTGTACTTTTCCAGGCCTTTTATTTTTCTAATCGATTTCTTTTTGACCAATTCCTTATCCATCTCATCTCTTTTCTTTGTTATATCAACTTGCTCTTTTAATGTTTGCTGCATTAGTTGGACTGAAGCCTTCATTACTTCTCTTTCATTTTTCAGAGTTACATTTTTCTTATTTAGTTTCTCTATCAAACTTCTCCTGCTTTACCTGATTGTCGCAGTTGAGTCATTCTGTCCATCCATCCATCCACCCATCCATCCATCCATCCATCCATCCACCCATCCATCCATCCACCCATCCATCCACCCATCCATCCACCCATCCATCCCCATCCATCCATCCATCCATCCATCCACCCATCCATCCATCCATCCATCCATCCATCCATCCACCCATCCATCACCCATCCATCCACCCATCCATCCATCCATCCACTTGTTTCCTTTTCAGCTGGTGGAAAGGCTTAGTTATTTTTTAATATGGTGTCCTCTGCCATAATGTAAACGAAGATCTATTATACTTAATTTTTTTTCAGCATTTTAGCTTTATATACAGTATAATTCATGTGGATTGAAGAACATATGGGAAAAATGATATTTTTTCATACTTTACATTGTAATTATCGTTGCTTGTGTGGTAAAGGTTGATGCGCCTGAACAAACGTGTAGGCAGGATCACCCATCACAACCATCACTATATCAGTGCTGGTAAAAAAAAATTCCTTACCAAATGATTTTAAACATATAAGAACTCATGTATACAAAGACAATCAAAATATGAACGGATTTGAGAAAGTAAAAAAAAAATGCAGTTGTGCGGTTAGTATTTCTAACGGCTGCACCACAGCTGTTCACGTGATTTCCAACCTCTGCCCATGTGATCTGGCATTAGCCAATGATAGGCCTGCCTTTTGAATGCCTCAGCGCCGGACGGCCTAGTAGTCAGTTACCATCCAGACTCAGTGCAGGACAGACGGACACAGGCATAGGCTCTCAGCTCCCATATATCCAACGCCTCATTAAACGCTACCAAAACCCAAGCTCATCGTCTGTTAATATTACCAAATCTATGAAAAGAACCCCACAACACAAATGGTGACAGCTCGTGGGCGTAGATTTTGAGTATTTTGAGCGGAATTGAGAGAAAGAAGAAGCCGGTGTGAGAGAGTACCGCCGCGGGCGTCAATATCAACCGTCGCCAGCGACTCACCTTCCCCTCACCCGTGTCGTCATCCAAGACTCTTCTGAAGCAGTGTCTCCAGTCTTCTGGCTTCTAATTGCAAGTAAACCTCCGAAGAGTTGATCTGGGTTTTGCAATTAAGCCAACAAGTAAGCCAGTTTATGGGAAGAGCCTAAGCCAGCCTACAGTCATCCAGTGTCCCCTGCCATCCACCCAATTCTTCACTGCTGTGTGCAAGTAAGAGAATTCAGGTTCACAGTCCAGAGAGCTAAGCCAGCTTCTACAAGTAAGCCAGTCGTTTCTTCAGCAAGCCAGTTCCTTGCAGTATTGTCTCCAATCGCTCTGTGCTACAAGTTGGACGCTTGTCAGAGTGATATTCACCATTCCTGTGGCTTATTGTGCAAAAAGCCACCTGGGTTAGTAGTCCCAAGGCCGTGAGAACTTAGTGTACTGGCCAAACGCCGAGACGCCATACGTAGCATGCCCGAGCTGTGCGGTTAGTATTTCTAACGGCTGCACCACGGCTGTTCACGTGATTTCCAACCTCTGCCCATGTGATCTGGCATTAGCCAATGATAGGCCTGCCTTTTGAATGCCTCAGCGCCGGACGGCCTAGTAGTCAGTTACCATCCAGACTCAGTGCAGGACAGAGACACAGGCATAGGCTCTCAGCTCCCATATATCCAACGCCTCATTAAACGCTACCAAAACCCAAGCTCATCGTCTGTTAATATTACCAAATCTATGAAAAGAACCCCACAACACACAGTTGTGTATAAAAAATGGAGGTTGTGGTTGGTTATTAAGGGCTATGACTCCATGAGCTGTATGAGCAGTGGTATCCCTGGAGGGGGTGTCGGGGGTCATCGCCCCCGCGGCCCGGTCCGTGACCAGGCCTCGTTTTTTTTAACACGTTAATTAAATTAACTTGGGTTTCTAAAATTTATTGATATTATATATAAATAGGACCGTGATGGTGTATGCTGTAGTGACCCTATAAACTCCAAACATTTTCATGGCTGCACTTAAGACATCACTTACACAACCTTCGTTTAATTACTTTTGTACACTTCATTAATCAACAAAATATTCAACAATTGCATATAGATAGGGTAGGTAAAAGACCATTAAACGTACGGGAATCTGTAATTATTGTAATTATAGGTTAGTAACCATCGTGCACCAATCTCCCAGCTTTTTTTTTTTTAATTTACAGCACCTTTTGATTGTGTTTGACCGGTCATTTTCTGGCGCACTTTGCACTCGTTCTCGGGGCGCGTTTAAAATGGGTTTTTACTATATTTTCTCTCACCCCAAACAATTTTTTGCCGATTTTTGTCTTCCATATTTTGGAAGAGATGCCCGTGTTTTCCAAGCTGTGATGGCTTAACTGACGTGTAATCTCCGCTTCCAGTGTATGTTTTATGTTGTTCCAGACTCTCCTCGGTCCTACAATCCGTAGAAACCTTTGAAAGCGACCAGCTACACTAAGATTTGGCAAGCGTCCATGGATGGCCTCCAGTTATGCATTTCGCGGTCCTACAGAGACATTCCTCTTTGTCAGCGTTCATTGTCCATTTTCTTTTCCCCTCGTTCCTCTCTCCCCGCCCGCCTGCTCGCTCTCCTCTCTCTGCTTGCTTACTCCTCTCTCTGCTTGCTTACTCCTCTCTATCTACTAGTAAGTAAGTTTATTCAGGTATATACAAATACAGTTACATAGATTATCATACATAGCAGCATATGTCTAGAGAACATAGGATAACCCAAAAAAGTCAAACAGAGTAACTTATTTCCATTGTGGTCTCGTTCACTCCTCTCTATCTGCTCGCCCACTCCTCTATCTGTTCGCCCACTCCTCTATCTGCTCGCCCACTCTATCTGCTCGCCCACTTCTCTCTATCTGCTCACCCACTCCTCTCTATCTGCTCGCCCACTCCTCTCTATCTGCTCGCCCACTTCTCTATCTGCTCGCCCACTCCTCTCTATCTGCTCGCCCACTCCTCTCTATCTGCTCGCCCACTTCTCTATCTGCTCGCCCACTCTCTATCTGTTCGCCCACTCCTCTATCTGCTCGCCCACTATCTGGTCGCCCACTTCTCTCTATCTGCTCGCCCACTCCTCTCTATCTGCTCGCCCACTCTCTCTATCTGCTCGCCCACTCCCCTATCTGCTCGCCCTCCTCATCTGCTCGCCCACTCCTCTCTATCTGCTCGCCCACTCCTCTCTATCTGCTCGCCCACTCCTCTCTATCTGCCCTCCAAACTCCTCTCTATCTGCTCACCCACTCCTCTATCTGTTCGCCCACTTTCCCCTCTATCTGCTCGCCCACTCTCTCTATCTGCTCGCCCACTCCTCTATCTGCTCGCCCACTCCTCTCTATCTGCTCGCCCACTCCTCTCTATCTGCTCGCCCACTCCTCTCTATCTGCTCGCCCACTCCTCTCTATCTGCTCACCCACTCCTCTCATCTGCTTCGCCCACTTCTCTCTATCTGCTCGCCCACTCCTCTCTATCTGCTCCCCACTCCTTCTCTATCTTCTGCCCACTCCTCTCTATCTGTCCGCCCACTCCTCTCTATCTGCTCGCCCACTCCTCTCTATCTGCTCGCCCACTCCTCTCTATCTGCTCGCCCACTCCTCTCTATCTGCTCGCCCACTCCTCTCTATCTGCTCGCCCACTCCTCTCTATCTGCTCGCCCACTCCTCTCTATCTGCTCACCCACTCCTCTATCTGTTCGCCCACTCCTCTCTATCTGCTCGCCCACTCCTCTCTATCTGCTCGCCCACTCCTCTCTATCTGCTCGCCCACCTCTCTATCTGCTCGCCCACTCCTCTCTATCTGCTCGCCCACTCCTCTCTATCTGCTCACCCACTCCTCTATCTGTTCGCCCACTTCTCTCATCTGTCTGCCACTCCTCTCTATCTGCTCACCCACTCCTCTATCTGTTCGCCCACTCCTCTCTATCTGCTCGCCCACTCCTCTCTATCTGCTCGCCCACTCCTCTCTATCTGCTCGCCCACTCCTCTATCTGCTCGCACACTCTATCTGCTCGCCCACTCCTCTCTATCTGCTCGCCCACTCCTCTCTATCTGCTCGCCCACTCCTCTCTATCTGCTCGCCCACTCCTCTCTATCTTCTCACTCTCTCCTTTGTATCTGCTCACTTTCCTCTCTCTCTCTTTCTTTAGGCTATATCTTTAGCCAAAATAAATGTAAAGTCAGGGAAAAAATGAACAGTAATTTACGTTTTCATGTCAATTGTTAATAACTTGTTGGTGGGTACAGGAACACAGTTATGAACGTCTTGTAATGACTTCATTAATTTATGATGCATATAATTCTGTTAAAATTCAAGGAATAACACCCATTACATGCTATCCGATAACATTCAGACCCAATAGTATGTTACTCAGTTTGTGAAGACCGGTTTTATGTGTCCTTTCGATACCGTCAATTTTCTGTGTTCACGATTGTGTCCTCTTCTTCCTGATAATAGTACTGAATAGTCCTAGATAGTTTTGTATATGACTGCTTAAGTTATACGGTTGGTACAACACTCAGTCCCTTCTGGTAGGGCATTTGCATATACGTACAGTATTGGGATCTCGAGACAGTTGTAGTACTTAATTACTGTCACATCCTGATGTCTTATCCCTTAATGTTGCTCTCTACATTCCTTCATATACTCTCTTGATCCACTGAGTACTCTACCTTTTATTCCTGCCTGTTCTAATTCCTTTATCAGAGTCACTTGATGTAGGTAGGTGTGTGTGTGTGTGTGTAGCCAAATAGGTAAAACTTGCGATTTTGGCTTAAATAGCAACGCTCTTCTTGCCGAATAAGGCAAGCGAAAATTTGTGTGTGCAATAATTTCGCAAAAATCATTCTGTACCTAACGAAAAAAATATATTTCATGCCGAATAAGGCAAGCGAAAATTTGTGTGTGCAATAATTTCGCAAAAATCATTCTGTACCTAACGAAAAAAATATATTTCATTGTGTTTATTATTAAATTATTGTAAACCTATCTAAAATATATTTAGTTGGATTAGGCTAAATTAAATTGCGCTTGTTATAATAAGGTTAGGTAAGTTTTCTAAGGTTATTTTGGTATAAAATTATTAATTTTTACATTAACATAAATTAAAATTTTAGAAAGGACTTAATTTTAAGTGAGTTCTTGCTAATTGACCAATTTTACCTATTCAGCACGACATATATATATATATATATATATATATATATATATATATATATATATATATATATATATAAAGATCAAGTAAACATGATATCAAAATCAAGACAACCACTAGAAATAGAGAATCAGGCTGTACTACTCAATTATCAAGAAACTAATAAAGGAAACATAGCAAGAAGGCTTAAAAGGGCAGAATACACCTCGTCACATCACACTAACAGAACAAATGAAACAAAGAATATATTGAACTTTGGAACATTTGAAGAGTCGTGTGTATCCATTATGCAGATCACATAAACAGGTATATAAATATAAACCATATGAAAATAGAAGAATCAGCCTGATATACATTATCAGGAATTCTTCTATTCATATGTTTATATATTTATTATATATATATATATATATATATATATATATATATATATATATATGCAAAACAACCACGAGGTGAATTGAATGATAACTCTAGACCTCTCGTGTTGCAATCAACACATCATCAGGAGCTTGCAATGTTGCAAAAAAGAGGAGGTCCACACAAATATGATCACAGGAGGCGCCTTTGCATACAACACACAGACACAACAAGGAATACACCAACAAGTGCTGGATGAAATATACACA
Source organism: Cherax destructor (assembly GCA_009830355.1). Taxonomy (NCBI): domain Eukaryota; kingdom Metazoa; phylum Arthropoda; class Malacostraca; order Decapoda; family Parastacidae; genus Cherax; species Cherax destructor. Next base: position 49,302 of record WNWK01005035.1, on the reverse strand, counting down.
ACCGAGGAGGAGGTGAAGAACCTGCTATGTGAACTTGATACCTCAAAGGCGGTGGGACCGGACATCTCTCCGTGGGTCCTTAGACAGGGAGCAGAGACGCTGTGTGTGCCACTAACAACAATCTTCAACACATCCACTGAAACCTGAGGTATGAAAGATGGCAAATGTAGTCCCAATTTTTAAGAAAGGAAACAGACACGAGGCATTAAACTACAGACCGGTATCACTTACGTGTATAGTATGCAAAGTCATGGAGAAGATTATCAACACGGTTTCAGGGAAGGAAAATCCTGTGTCACACAAGTTTTATGACAAGGTAATGGAAGTAAGACACAAGAGAGAGGGGTGGATAGATTGCATTTTCTTGGACTACAAGAAGGCCTTCGACACAGTTCCTCACAAGTGGTTAATGCAAAAGCTAGTTGATCAGGCACGCATAACAGGAAAGGCACTGCAATGGATCAGAGAATATCTGACAGGGAGACAACAACGAGTCATGGTACGTGACGATGTGTCAGAGTGGGCGCCTGTGATGAGCGGGGTTCCACAGGAGTCAGTCCTAGGACCTGTGCTGTTTTTGGTATATGTGAATGACATGACGGAAGGGATACACTCAGAAGTGTTCCTGTTTGCAGATTATGTGAAGTTAATGAGGAGAATTAAATCAGATAAGGGTCAGGCAGGACTACAAAGAGACCTGGACAGGCTACAAGCCTGGTTCAGCAACTGGCTCCTTGAATTTAACCCCGCCAAATGCAAAGTCATAAAGATCGGGGAAGGGCAAAGAAGACCGCAGACAGAGTATAGTCTAGGTGGCCAAAGACTGCAAACCTCACTCAAGGAAAAAGATCTTGGGGTGAGTATAATACCGAACACATCTGAGGCGCACATCAACCAGATAACTGCTGCAGCATATGGGCTCCTGGCAAACCTAAGAATAGCGTTCCGATACCTCAATAAGGAATCGTTCAAGACTCTGTACACCATGTACGTCAGGCCCATATGGAGTATGCAGCACCAATTTGGAATTTACACTTTGTCAAGCACGTCAAGAAATTAGAGAAACTGCAAAGGTTTGCAACAAGACTAGTCCCAGAGCTAAGGGTATTGTCCTACGAAGAAAGGTTAAGGGAAATCAACCTGATGACATTGGAGGTTATGGGAGACATGATAATGACATATAAAATCCTGCGAGGAATTGACAAGGTGAACAACGACAGGATGTTCCAGAGATGGGACACAGAAACAAGGGGTCACAGTTGGAAGTTGAAGACTCAGATGAATCAAAGAGGTGTTAGGAAGTATTTCTTTAGTCATAGAGTTGTCAGGAAGTGGAATAGTCTGGCAAGTGAAGTAGTGGAGGCAGGAACCATACATAGTTTTAAGACGAAGTACGATAAAGCTGATGGAAATAAATGGTATAAAATACCATTTATTTTTACGATAAAGCTCATGGAGCAGGGAGAGGGAGGACCTAGTAGCGATCAATGAAGAGGTGGGGTCAGGAGCTATGTATCGACCCCTGCAACCACAAATAGGTGAGTACACACAGACACAGTTATGTTTGATGGTATCGAGACAGCTCCTCGCCCCGCCTTCTTAATTTCTTTGATCGGCATCACTGACTTCTGGCCTCTTGGGCCTCATCACGTCTGCTCTTGAAACTGTGTATCGAGTTTACCTCCACCACTGCCTCATCCAAGTCATTACATTTTTCATCCACTCTGAGACTAAATAAATATTTTCTTACATTCTTCTGCATTTTGAGTTTCCTGTTGTATCCACTTGACCTTTGTTCCCTTAATTCAGACAGCCTGCCTCTTCCTGCCCTATCAATTCTTTTTAAGATTTTGAGCACACTAATCATTGCCCACTTGTCCTTCTCTCCTCTAATGTCGTCTGGTTTACTTCAACCTTTCGCCATAGTGCATTCCTCTCAGTTCCTGTACTAGCCTGGTTGCAAACCTTTGGACCTCTGAGAGTTTCCACATACTTGACCAGTTTGGGCTCCATGCTGGAGCCGTGTACTAAGTGATTGACCTAACATATGTAGTACTGTATACAGGTTCTGAAGGATACTTTGTTCGAGTTCCTGTTTGTTGTTCTAGAGATTTACCACTCATGCATGTACCACTGATGCCATACAACCCCTGAAGTGGTTTACAAGTTGCCTGAGCCACATAAGTGCGGGGAGAGCCACAATTTTATAAGTGAACTTGAAAGTGATATTGGCGGCGCAAGTCAGAGACGGCAGCCTAGTGTGGCGCAGCGTTGTTGTCATATGTGCCACTCAAGAAAGATAAAGTGAAATCAGTGTGAGTCCAGTGAAAGAAGCACAGTAAATAGAATTATATTATATATAGAGAAGAACGGAGGTGAAGATACGCCAGAACATCACAACGAGCTGGACAACCTGCCACCTGGACAACCTGTCACCTGGACAACCTGCCACCTGGACAACCTGCAGGCTGCATCGCAAGTATTTCACCTATGCGTGGTGGAGTCAGATGTTGGTTTCCAGGTACCGCCAGCTAATTTGTGAATGGTCCACCGTCCTTGTATGAAAAAGAATAGGCTAATAAGTACTAAATAACGAATAGTAATTGATAATTTAAAACTGAACCAGGGTGGGAAGACAGGTGTACATTAGACTAGGATAAGCATAGAAGGCATAAGCTAGTAAGGGTTTTGGGTCAGAGGAGCACTGGAGACCACGTGTAACATAAACTGCACCACACTCACACCCTAATACACACTCCTACCCACTACTTTTCACATACTCAATAAACCCACACTCACATAGTTCCACACACACATATTCCCACCCACACATAGACCCACACACACTGTGGCTAGCGCTCTTGCTTCACGCACGGAGGGCCCGGGTTCAATTCCCGGCGGGGCCGAAACATTTCGAAGTGTTTCGTACACACACACACACACACACATATATACAACAGGCCTAGTGTCTAATCGACATGTGCCTAGGACAAAATGGTAACTAACTAACATATTCCCACCCACACATAGACCCACACCCACACATTCCTCACATACATAGACCCACACCCACACATTCCTCACATACATAGACCCACACACACACTAGCCCCGGTGGCCTAGTGGTAAAGCTCTCGCTTCACGCACGGAGGGCCCGGGTTCTATTCCCGACGGGGCGGAAACATTTCGAAGTGTTTCCTTACACACACACACACTCACATACATACATACAACAGGCCTAGTGTCAAATCGACATGTGCCTAGGACAAAATGGTAACTAACACTTCCCCCACTCTCTCCCTCTCCTGCTCCCCCTCTCTCTTCCCCTTCCTTTTTCTCTCCCCCTCTCCCTCTTTCCTTCCCTGTTTCTCCCTCTCCCCCTCCCCTCTCTCTCCCTCTTCCATTCTCTCTTTCCCCCCTGTGACTATCCCTTCCCCTCTCTCCCCTTATTCCCTCCTCTTTCCCCCTCCACATCTCTGTCCCCCTTCACCACTGTCTCCCCCTCACACCTACATTCTAACCACCCTCTGCCACACATACTCCCCCACACTCCTTCTCCCTCTCACTCTCTCACTCACACTCTTCCTCTTCATCTTCCTCCTCCTTCCCCTTGCCTTTCCCTCACTTCCTTTCCCCTCTCTTCCTGTACCCTCTATCCTTCCCCCATCTCTCTCCCCTCTGCCACTGTCTCCCCCTCCCAATCACTATCCTCTCCCCCCCTCCCACAACAAACACACACACACACACACACACACACACACACACACACACACACACACACACACACAGGCCTAGTGTCTAATCGACATGTGCCTAGGACAAAATGGTAACTAACACACACACACACACATTCACAAACGACCACATGAAAACACACAAGTTTTTCTTTCTGTGACAAAACAAAAAGGGGTTGCCAAAGAGCAGGACGGAGAACCAGGGGACTGGTGGGTGAACCTGGGAGGGAAGATTGGGTGGTAGAGCTCACGAAAAGGGAGGAGTGGGGAAGGAAGCTAGAAGCGTTTAACAAGAAAATGGAGGAGAGGGTAACTGCAGAGAGCATGAAATGGGAGCTATAAGCCATAGCAGCAGGAGCTAAGATACAGAGCTTAGAAGAGGAACTAAAAAATCTGAAAGTCTAAAGAACCGAAAAGCAGTACAGGCATGACATCAGGAACTGCTACATCAGTCACAGACAAGGGGACTGTAGGGAACAAAGGAGCTATACTGTATGTGGAGGCCCCATCAGACCACCGTGGAGGCCGGGAAAAGACGAGGAGCACATCAGAAACAAATGAGGGGACTAAAGAAAATGAAGGAGCTAAGCTATATGCAGAGGCCATAACAGACCACTGCAGTGCCCAGGAAAAGCTGAGAAGGAAAAAAGACAGACCGCTGAGCACAGGGACATCAGCTAGAGAAGAGATTGAAGGAAGGAAGGAACTTTTCAATGGAGGCAACTAAATCGTCTCAGGGGATGCAAAGGGAAATGCAGTGGGAGGATGAAAGGAAGAGGTCAGTTTTTGTCTACGGGCTCCAGGAAGTTGAAGGGGAAACTTATGAAGCAAGAAGACAGGGAAAGAAAAAAGCAAATTAAAGTATCATGAAAGCAATAGGAGAGGATGACATGACCCAGTTGACAAATTTTCTGAGAATTTGGTGGTTTGCAAGAGGAAAAAAATGGCCAGTCAAAGTGATTTTCAAGGCAGAATCAGCTCGAAACAGAATCTTGCAGGAGAAAGCATGGCTAAGGGATATACTGAAGTACCAGAGGGTGTACCTCAACTGACACAGAACACAAGAGGAAAGGCAGAAACTGAAAGAGAGGGTACAAAGATGCAAGGAGGAATGAGAGGCAAAGACGGAGATGAGCAGAATCCAGACTCAGGAAGAAGAGCAAATACAACCTCCCTCAAAACCACCCACAGAAGGACTTCAACCACAACAACCCCAATGCAACCAATCTAAACCAAAACCCACACACTGTACCCTCTGACCCTGCCCCCTCATCAAACTCCACCCCTACAGCAACCCCCCATAGTTCCCTGCCAGGTCTCTTGCTCCCCCAATCCCAACATTCTCCCCAGACCACAGTTTTAGAAAAGAAGTTGGTTTGGTATATGAATGTGGATGGAATAACAAATAAACATGAGAGTGGCATGAAAGAATCAAGGAGACGTCTCAAAACATCATAGCAGTCACAGAAACGAAACTCACCGGGATAACAGACACAATCTTCCCACCCAAATATCAGATCCTGAGGAAAGATAGAGGGAGCAGAGGGGGAGGAGGAGTTGCACTGCTCATTAAAAACCGATGAGGATTTGAGGAAATGGAAGGAATGGACGAAATTAGTGAAAGGGATTACATAGTAGGTACAATTCACTCTGGGGGACATAAGGTAGTCATTGCAGTGATGTATAACCCGCCATAGAACTGCAGGAGACCAAGAAAAGAATATGAAGAGAGCAACAGAGCAATGGTGGACACACTAGCTGAGGGGGCCAGAAGAGCTCACATGGGCCAGGAGCTATGTCTCGGCCCCTGCAGCCACAAATAGGTAGTATAGTTTGTGTGCAATTTTAGTGATATACAGTGGAACTACTGCTTACAAGTGCCCCACCATGCGAGTTTTTCAGGATATGAGCCGTCGCTCAGTTGATTTTTTGCTCCTGGATATGAGCCAAAATTCAGGTTTCAAGCTTTCCCCTCAAGGGTGGTTCCTTGATACTGGTGAGGGGCTCTTGATATAGGGAATTGTATCTGTGCTCCAGTTCCCTAAATTAAGCCTGAATACCTTCCATCCCCTCCCCCCCCACAGGTGCTGTATAATCCTATGGGTTTACCGCTTCCCTATTATAATAATAATAATATAATATAATTATAATATAATAATAATATACTAATATAATAATACTATAATACAGTGGACCCCCGAGTTTCGGTCATAATTCATTACAGAAAGCTGCTCAAGTGCCATTACCAAACGAATTTACTCCCTATTTAAGACCCCCTATTTCAGACCCCCAAAAATACACTTACAAAAGCACTTACAATATTATACTTACATAACTGTACGATTTCTGGGGTTACCGAAACTCAGGGGTCCACTGTATAATAATAATATAATAATAATACTATAATAATAATAATTATAATATAATAACAAGTGAGTTTCAGAACGCCGCCATTAGATTTCACAGTGAATACCACAACAATGTGGGAGCGAGAATGGCCGCCACCATTTGTCACATAATGACATATTTTATTTATTCTAAAGTATATATCAGGTTTCTATGTTATTTATATTGTTTATTATGTCATATTAGATGAATTGTGATAGATAATAAGCTGTAGAGTTGATAACAATATTGAAGTGTATTTTGTCCTGCCTCCTGAGAGCAGGAATTCCGCTGGAACAGGTTAATGGCATTTCAATTAATTTAAATGAGGAAAATTGACTCAGCTTACGAGCAGATCAGGTTACGAGCTAGGTCACGGAACGGATTAAACTCGTAAGCAGAGGTTCCACTGTACTCTGTGTTATATCCACCCCAAGATCCTTTTCACTTTCTGATATTTGCAGATTTTCTCCATCTATGCTATACTCTGGTTTGCACTCTTCTTCTCCAATTTGCATGACCTTGCATTTGTTTGAGTTGAACTCTTTGAGCACATCTATAGTCTGTTGGAGTCTCTCTCTTGTTCTTATTCTTAGTTTTTTTCATCATCCACAAAGTGACACAAGACTTAGTCCCCTCTGGTAAGACTTTTATGTATATTAAGAACAATAGCAGTTCATTCATTACTCTTCCATTCTGATTTCTCCCTTATTGTTACTCTCTACTTTTTATCATTCAGGTGCTCCTTGATCCACTGGATCACTCTAATTTTAACACTGCCTGTTCCTCTAATTCCATGATTAATCTCTGAGGGGCAGTTGAATAGTTATGAAAGGGGGGGGCCGTCAAAACATGCAGGAAATATTGACTTCCCCCCTTTCATAACAACTATTCAACTGCCCCTCCAGGTATTTTTGTAGTCCATACCTACTGTATCAGATACTTTCCTGCAGCCCAAGAAGATGCAATCTGCCCAGCCCCGCCTTTTTTGTTTTATCTTTGTAACTCTCTCATAAAACTTCAGCAAGCTTTTAAGATGAGGATTTCCACCCTTAAATCTGTGCTTGATTTATTTTCTTTACTGTCTTCTCCAGAAATTTTGACAGTATGCATGCTAGAGATACCTGCCTGTAGTTAAGTCTGTTTCCATTTTTATATATATATGAAGACCACATTTGCCTTTTTCCAATTTTCTGCCACTTGCCCTAATTGCAGAGATTTCTTGTATACCTTTGATGTTGGGTCACAGTGGTTCTGTTCCTTCTCTCAGCATCCATGAAAATATGTCATTTGGTCCCTTTACTTTTTGGTACATCAGCTCATTTAATAGTCTAATCACTTTATCTTTTATTGTGGTGATGTGTTCCAGTACTTGTTGATCAGATCTGACTACAGTAACTCGACACTTTTTTGCCCTGTAAAGGCCTCTTTGAATCTTTGGCTATTTTTTTTGCACACATCTGTCATTCTCCATCAGCATTTCATCCTTCCTCTTCAGCCTTATCACTTAGTTCTTCACAGTTGTCTTCTTATTTTGGCTGTGGAGTAACTTTGGTTCTGTTTTGGCCTTTTATGCAATATGATTTTCTTGTTAGTTTTCTGTCTCTTCTGCCTGCTCCTTAAGCTTGATAAATTTCATATGAAACTTTCTTTCCTGCTCACCAATTATTCTTTTCTCCATTTTCTACAGTATCTTCGCTCAGGTTTCAAAGGTAAATTTCCCTTTGATCCCATTTGTTTCCACATTCATTTCATCAGTCCTATATGCTACTAGTGGTCATTCCTTTTTTTCTTCATTGTTCCTTTCACCCCCAGCTGTACTCCCTTTGCCCAACAACAACCTAATCCTTTTTTTTGTTCTTGTTATTGAAGTATAATAGGTTGCCCTGAGGGAACCCAGTGTTGAGTGTGGGGGAAGGTCCAAGCTAACAGTATGGTTGTGTCCGTGTTATGAACTGTTAGGTTCAAGGTATTGTGTATAGGTCAACATTGTTAAGATGATGGTTCATAAACTTGAAAAACTAATACACGTACAGTGATACCTAGCATATCTGGCCTGCCATTAGCTGAACCTCGCCAATATCCTTACAGTCCCTGGGAAAGAGCAAAATTCTAAAATGTATACACATTTTCATTAATCCATCTATGATACCTTTTCAAAATTATATAATAAACACGCTACGTAACATATAAACATGATAAATACACCCCACAGTAGAGATGTAAGCCATAGCTCCGTATCTTCCTTTGTGGATGACACCCGGATTGCCATGGCAGTGACCTCCATCGAAGACACCACAAGACTCCAAGCGGACATAAACCAAATCTTCAAATGGGCCACTCAAAACAACATGAAGTTCAATGAATAAATATTTCAACTACAGTCAAACCTCGGTTTTCGTATGCCCTAGTTTTTATACGATTTGGTTTTCGACGACTTTTTTCGTCTAAATTTTACTCCAGTTTCCGTACATCTGCTCGGTTTTTGTACAGTTGAAAATGGTCCGTACCAAACTTGTCCGCCTGCTTACGTGACTCGGCCACTCATTTCCCAGAATCGAGCGCCCACACAAAGCATCTCATGCATTTGTGACTCAGTCTGCCTTTGTTTCTCATTGAGCGAGCATCACCCCGCGTGTTCATCCAAAACATTTTGAAATAATCCATTGTTTTTTGTGCTTGTTTATTGAGTGTGACTGCTAAATAAGCTACCATAGGACCAAAGAAAGTTCCGAGTGCCAGCCCTTTGATAAAGAAGGTGAGAAATATGATAGAATTCAAGAAAAAACTCGTAGCAAAGTATGAAAGTGGTGTACGCATGGCCGATCTCGCCAGGACGTATGGGAAGTCTGCATCAACGATCAGTTCCATCCTGGCGAATAAAAAAGAAATCAAGGAAGCTGATGTTGCAAAAGTGGTAAATGTGCTAATGAAACAGAGATCGCAAATAATTGAAGATGTTGAGAAGTTGTTGTTGGTGTGGATCAACAAAAAACAGTTAGCGGAGATAGTGTTTTGGAGGCGATAATTTGCAAAAAGGCAAGGCAGTTGCATGCAGATCTCGCAAAGAAAATGCCAGGAGCAAGTGCTGCTGTTAGTGAATTTAAGGCCAGCAGAGACTGGTTTGACAGATTCAAGAAGCGAACTGGTATACACAGTGTGGTAAGGCATGGCGAGGCTGCAAGTTCGGACAAACGTGGGGTCGAAGAATTCGTTGATGAATTCAAGGAGTATGTAGAGGCTGAAAGATTCCACCCCCAACAAGTCTTCAGTTGTGATGAAACAGGCCTCTTTTGGAAGAAAATGCCAAAGAGGATCTACATCACACAGGAGGAAAAGACACTGCCAGGACACAATCCTCTGAAGAATAGGCTAACACTTTTGTTCTGTGGTAATGCTATTGGGGATTTCAAAATGAAGCCCTTACTGGCATATCACTCTGAAAATCCCTGAGTGTTCAAGAAAAACAATGTCATCAAGAGTAAATTGTGTGTGATGTGGAAGGCTAACAATAAGGCATGGGTCACGAGGCAAATTTTCATTGAGTGGGTCAATGAAGTGTTTGGCCCAAGTGTGAAGAAATACCTCCTGAAAAATCAATTGCCACTCAAGTGCCTCCTGGTAATGGACAGTGCTCCTGCTCATCCTCCAGGCTTGGAAGACCAATTGTTGGAGGAGTTTAGTTTCATCACAGTGAAGTTCTTGCCTCCTAATACCACTCCTCTCATCCAGCCCATGGACCAGCAGGTCATTTCAAATTTCAAAAAACTCTACACCAAAGCACTGTTTCAGAGGTGCTTTGAAGTGACCTCGGACACTGAATTGACCCTAAGAGAGTTCTGGAGGAATCACTTCAATATCCTCAATTGCATAAGCCTTATAGATAAGGCTTGGCAGGGAGTGATTTCCAGGACTATGAACTCTGCTTGGAGAAAATTGTGGCCAGAATGTGTCCTCGAGAAGGATTTTGAAGGGTTTGAGGCTGACCCTGATGACCCTACACCTGTTGTGGAATCTATTGTGTCTTTGGGGAAGTCCATGGGGTTGTAAGTGAGTGGTGAGGATGTGGAAGAGTTGGTGGACGACCACAGGGAAGAGCTAACCACTGAAGAGCTGGAACAGCAACAGACCGCAGCTGATGAAATTGCTTCAGAGGAGTTGGAAGAGAGAGGGGAGAATGTGCCTTCTTCAGTGATTAAGGACATGTGTGCAAAGTGGAATGAGTTGCAAAGTTTTCTGGAGAAATATCACCCAAACAAAGCTGTTGCAAGCCATGTCTGTAACATGTTCAATGACAATGCCTTGTCCCATTTTAGGCAAATCTTAAAGAGACGCCAGAAACAGACCTCTCTGGACAGATTTTTTGTGGGACAGGGGTCCAGTAACTCTCAAGCTGGTCCTAGTGCCAGTAAAAGACAAAGAAGGGAAGTAACCCCAGATAGGACCTTGATACCTGAATTCCTTATGGACTGGGATTCCCCTTCCAAACAATAACCTCTCCTCCTCCCTCTCCCCTCCTCACCGTCTTCCATTCGCCAACAAGAGTCTTCAATAAAGGTAAAAGTGATGTTAAATGTTCATTTATCCATTTCATTAGTCATATATATTTCTCATTGTTTTCTGTATGTAAAACTATAGTTATTCTCGATAAAATATATTTTTTGTTAATATTTGTGTGTATCTGGAACAGATTAATTGGATTTACATTATTTCTTATGGGAAATATTGCTTCAGTTTTCGTACGATTCAGTTTTCGTCAGACTTTTTCGAACAGATTAATCACAAAAACCGAGGTTCCACTGTACTCAGATATGGAAAACTTGAGGAAATTAAAATTGTGTCAGGGTATATGACAAATTTCAACCATACAATAGAGTGAAAAAGTAATGTGAAGGACCTAGGAGTGATAATGTCAGAGGATCTCGCCTTCAAAAACCTTATCTGCTAGGAAAATGATAGGATGGATAATGAGAACCTTCAAAACGAGGGACGCCAAGCCCATGATGATTCTCTTCAAATTGCTTGTTCTCTCTAGGTTGGAATACTGCTGTACAGTAACTGCCCCCTTCAAGGCAGGCGAAATTGCTGACCTGGAGAGTGTACAAAGAACTTTCACGGCACACATAAGTAAGATAAGGCACCTAAATTACTGAGAATTGTTGAAGGCCCTTGATCTGTATTTCCTGGAATGCAGGCGAGAGAGATGCATGATAATATACACTTGGAAAATCCTAGAGGGATTAGTACCAAACTTGCACACAAAAATCACTCCCTATGAAAGCAAAAGACTCTGCAGGAGATTCAACATTTCCCCAATGAAAAGCAGGGGTGCCACGAGTACACTGAGAGACAACACAATAAGTGTCTGGGGCCCAAGACTGTTCAGCTGCCTCCCAGCATACATACGGGGGGTGTCCCAGTGGACTGGTGACTAAAGCTCTCGCTTCACGTACGGAGGGCCCGGGTTCGATTCCCGGCGGGGTGGAAACATTTCGACGTGTTTCCTTACACCTGTTTGTCCTGTTCACCTAGCAGCAAATAGGTACCTGGGTGTTAGTCGACTGGTGTGGGTCGCATCCTGGGGGACAAGATTGAGGACCCCAATGTAAATAAGACTGACAGTCCTTGATGACGCACTGACTTTCTTGGGTTATCCTGGGTGGCTAACCCTCTGGGGTGAACAAAATCGTATCTTATCTCTTAATAGACCCCTGACTGTCTTCAAGAAGGCACTGGAGAGGCACCTAAAGTCAGTACCTGACCAACCAGGCTGTGGTTTGTACTTCAGTTTGCGTGCAGCCAGCAGTAACAGCCTGGTTGATTAGACCCTAATTCACCATGAGGCCTCGTCTCAGACTGAGCCGTGGGGGCGTTGACCCCTGAAATCCTCTCTAGGTAAACTCCAGGTAAATATGAGATGTGGTAGCCAGGTGACTTGTAGGAGTGATGGCAAGAATTACGTTTTCTCTAGTCCAACATCAGAGAAAATGTGTACACTATAGTATTACTGGGGATAACTGTAGAAAATTATTCCTTTCGTATGCCTTCACTTAGCGTCATTTCTTCTAAAAATGGTGTTACATGAGAATGGGAGTGTTCCTCTTTATTTATTCTACTGTATCAATGTAGAGACAACTTGTACACAATGTAAAGTGTTTGTATTATTGTATAATACAAACATGTATGAATCAAAACCAGATGCGTTCGTCTGTTTGTTTACATACTCTGCATCTCTGTCCTTTCTCATTTACTCATTCTCTCTCTCTCTTATTTATTCATTTTATCTCGTTTAATCGCTTCTCACCCTACATTAAAACTACAAATATTTTAAGGTAAGTAATGAGTGAGCTGTATGTGTATTTTATCGCTCTGGGGCACTTTAAATGTCGTAGTATGTTATGTGTAGGTGGGGTGGGGTGCCCTGGCTGGCTACCATTCTGTGGTCCGTGAAATCTGGGAGGCTGTTATTTGAGCCCAGAGTGTCTGGTCCCACTGCCAGACGACGTTGGACTCATTTTTTAAACCCACAACGCTGTCGCCGATGGCAATATGACGATACGGATGCACTTTTTCCCTCACGTATCTGGAAACTCCGTGTTTCTGAACTGGTCTCGGCCCATATAGTTCGGATATGAGAGGTATCACTGTATTCGTATTTTTGGTGTATTGTGTTCATTGTCCTTTCCACAAATATAAGTTACTTTAATTTACTGCTAAGCATTGTATTTGTGTATCTTATCTTACCGCCAGATGGTCAACTGTATGTGGGCACCATTGCGGATTTTGCGGGGCTGGAGCCTCTAATCTACCGCGAACCATTACGAACTGAGCAATATGATCTCTCCACCTTAAATTGTAAGTTGAAATGCTCTTATGACGTTTACTGTTTTCTGAATTACATGTCTTTTTACATGCAATATTGTATAAAATTGTAATTACTAAATGACTTTTGTCTTTTTGCAGCGCCTAACTTTGTAAGTTCTTTTGCTCTGGGAGATTTTGTATACTTCTTTTTCCGGGAGATTGCTGTGGAGTACCTCAACTGTGGCAAGGTATGTGTGCCTCTCTCCAACATTCTTTTTGAACCATTAACTGTACCATTTTTTTCAAATACTACAGTGGTAACCCGAGCTTCAGCGACCTCCCAACTCGAACAATTATGTAAGTGTATTATTGTAAGTGCTTTTGTAAGTGTGTTTTTGGGGGTCTGTAACAGACTAATCTAACTTACATTATTCCTTATGGGAACAAATTCGTTCGTTAACGGCACTTGAACAGCCTCCTGGATCGAATTATTGCCGAAACTCGGGGTTCCACTGTATGTGTTATCAAAATGTATAAACCAGTTAATACAAGGTAAGGTAGTTTGCCTCTATATAAACTGGGCAGTTATCTTGTGCCCTTTATCAGACACTGCGCTAAGTATTTGAAAGGTTAATAGCCAATACTACTCTGGTTAAAATAAGAGTGAAAGCAGTGTTGTTTATGCCAGTTAAATAATGCATACAGTACAGTGCAATACAATGCGTAAATTGAATTCCTGGATTACTACTTCATCATATTTAATGCTATGAGTACAGGCTAGAAATACATTAATAAACTTTTTCATTGGTGTGTTTTTAGACCCTGTACTCGAGAGTGGCCCGGGTATGTCGCCACGACAAGGGGGGACCTCACAAGTTCCGCAACAAATGGACTTCCTACCTCAAGTCCAGACTCAACTGCTCTGTCTCTGGGGATTTCCCTTTCTACTTCAATGAGATACGTGAGTAGCAAAGAGGTTTTTCATATTCTGTTTTTTTACATTTCTTGTAAGTACTGTACTTACAAAGGAAGTTATGTTAAATGTGAATGATTGCTGATGGAGTCAAATCAGATGACCTGATATATACATTTACCTTTGATGAGTTTCGAGAGTCTTTCTACTCCTGGAGCCTGGCCATGAGCCAAGTTCCAGGAACTGCAACATCCTGACAGCTGCAATATCCCAACCCTTCTTTCAGTGTAGGCACTGTACTTCCCACCTCCATGGCTCAAGTCTAACTAACCAGTTTCCCAGAATCCCTGCGTAAATGTCACAATACCTTGCTTGCAAGCTAACAGCATGTCTAGTAAAATACTATTTGTCTCCACTTACTTCAATTTAACATGCCGTGTGTTCATAATACAGTATCACAAATTTTTTTATTTGTTATATATTATGTAATTAATTTTCAGAGGCAACAACAGAACCTGTTGAAGGGCGCTATGGAGGCCATGCCACAACTCTGCTCTATGGTGTTTTTACTACCCCAGAAAATTCCATTCCTGGTTCTGCTGTGTGTGCATTCACATTCCAAGATATCATGGACACTTTTGAAGGCCCCTTTAAGGGTCAGGCTTCTGTAAATGCCAATTGGTTACCCGTTCAGGGAACAAAGGTGAGATTTAAGAATTCAGCATTTGTAAATTAATTTTTTTGATTTAATGGGAACCAAGGGACATGTACGTCAAGAAGTGCTAAATCCTCATTGGCCAACAAGCACAAGCAGCAGTGGAAGCTCGATCCTTTGTCCATT
>WNWK01005035.1:22500-29525 GCA_009830355.1 Cherax destructor | reverse complement strand
CGTAGATCTGGCTTGGCCCCTGGGGGGTTAATGTGTACCTGCATGCCAGCACAATGTGTAAGTTTACTTAGGTGGAAAATAAGTATAATTATAGTTATAATAATAATGTGGTATATAGTCCCCCCAGGGCTCCCCCTACCCTACCTACATAGCTACATGATATTTTCCCCGGTCCAAACATTTTTCGTTCTTACCCTACTGCCCCAAATTATTTCATTTTTTTTTCCCTCCCTCCAAATTTGGCCGGTTGGGCCCCCAAATATACCTGGTCAGCATAGAATGGGTTTAACTTTTCGGTGGGGCCATAAAAAAAATCTGGGACCACTTATTCCTTGTGGGACCCCAGTTAAATTAGGCGCCAGCTAGACCCAAAAAAGTAAAGGAAAACCCCAGGATTCACTGATGTATGCCCCATTTTCCCCCCCTTTTAAGGGGAAAAGTGTTTCCGGCAGACTGGGGCCGCTGGCGGGCCACCTGGCTCCCAGCTGGCTACCTGATTGGCTTCTCTATCTCAGTCTGTTTGTCTGTATCTTTTTTTTCTCTTTATCTCTATCTGTCTCTTTGTCTCTATCTCACAGAACACATAATAAATACAATTATACCTAGTGTAAATTACCTAGGATAACTAAAAATCCAGACAAAGTACTATACTGTGCTTGTGATCTGTGTAATACCAGTTGGTTCATGAGCTACTCTCTGAGACAAGCAGACAGAAAGGAGACGAACACAGAAAGACAGACACACAGACAGAAAGACAGACACAACAATACAGACAGACAGACAGGTTTGCGTAACAAATAAAGCGAAGCAGTGTAAGCTCATCAAATGTCATCACTGTAATTACTGGACTGATAAAAAAAGATAAAACTACGCTCACCCCTCATCAAATGTCACCAGATTCATTGAAGAGATAAGATAAGATAAGGCAGTGACACACATCTTACATAATGCTTCAAGGGAACTTTATTATTATTATTATTATTATTATTATTATTATTATTATTATTATGCACTATCATTATTATTATATTATTAATAATAATATTATTATTATTATTATTATTATTATTATTATTATGCACTATTATTATTATTATTATGCACCGCATTATTATTATTATTTAGTACAATTTGTATCTAATACAGTGGTACCTCTACTTACAGTTAGTTCTCAAACGGCTATTCAAGTGCCGATCCGAAGGAATTTTTTCCCATAAGAAATAATGAAAATTAGGTCAATCCATTTCAGACCCCCAAAATACACTTACAAAAGCACCTACAAAAATACACTTACATAATTGTTCGAGTTGGAAGCTGCTCGTAAGTAGAGGTACCACTGTATTAGTGTCAGAACAAAGATTGGCTATGAAATCACAAGAACTACTATAAATTGTAATTATCAGAACATAAAAATTATAGTGGGTCATAATAAGCGTGTATGCACCTGGAGAAGAGAGGAGGTGAGGGAGAGAGAGATTTTGGGAGATGTTAAGCGAATGTATAGGAACTTTTGAACCAAATGGAGA
This sequence comes from Cherax destructor, assembly GCA_009830355.1. Lineage (NCBI taxonomy): Eukaryota > Metazoa > Arthropoda > Malacostraca > Decapoda > Parastacidae > Cherax > Cherax destructor. The sequence continues at coordinate 27,999 of WNWK01005035.1, read as the reverse complement.
GTAATGTGGTAGGGGACCTAAATGCTAAAGTGGGAGAAACATGCAGAGAGGGTGTAGTAGGTAAGTTTGGGGTGCCAGGTGTAAATGATAATGGGAGCCCTTTGATTGAACTTTGTATAGAAAGGGTTTAGTTATAGGTAATACATATTTTAAGAAAAAGAGGATAAATAAGTATACAAGATATGATGTAGGGCGTAATGACAGTAGTTTGTTGGACTATGTATTGATAGATAAAAGACTGTTGAGTAGACTTCAGGATGTACATGTTTATAGAGGGGCTACAGATATATCAGATCACTTTTTAGTTATAGCTACAGTGGGAGTAAAAGGTAGATGGGATACAAGGAAAATAGAATCAGTAAGTAAAAGAGAGGTGAAGGTTTATAAACTAAAAGAGGAGGCAGTTAGGGTAAGATATAAACAACTATTGGAGGATAGATGGGCTAGTGAGAGTGTAGGCAATGGGGTCGAAAATGTATGGGGTAGATTTAAATGTAGTGTTAGAGTGTTCAGCAGAAGTTTGTGGTTACAGGCGAGTGGGTGCGGAGGGAAGAGGAGCGATTGGTGGAATGATGATGTAAAGAGAGTAGTAAGGGAGAAAAGTTAGCATATGAGAGGTTTTTACAAAGTAGAAGTGATGCAAGGAGGGAAGAGTATATGGAGAGAAAAAGAGAGGTTAAAGAGTGGTGAAGCAATGTAAAAGAGAGCAGATGAGAAGTGGGTGAGATGTTATCAGCAAATTTTGTTGAAAATAAGAAAAGTTTTGGAATGAGATTAATAAGTTGAGGAAGCCTAGAGAACAAATGGATTTGACAGTTAAAAATAGGAGAGAGAGTTATTAAATGGAGAGTTAGAGGTATCGGGAAGATGGAGAGAATATTTTGAGGATTTGTTAAATGTTGATGAAGACAGGGAAGCTGTGATTTCGTGTGTAGGGCAAGGAGGAATAACATCTTGTAGGAGTGTGGAAGAGCCAGTTGTGGGTGTAGGGAAGTTCGTGAGGCAGTGGGTAGAATGAAAGGGTAAGGCAGCTGGGATTGATGGGATAAAGATAGAAATGTTAAAAGCAGGTGGGGATATAATTTTGGAGTGGTTGGTGCTATTATTTAATAAATGTATGGAAGAGGGTAAGGTACCTAGGGATTGGCAGAGAGCGTGTATTGTTCCTTTGTATAAAGGCAAAGGGGACAAAAGAGAGTGCAAAAATTATAGGGGAATAAGTCTGTTGAGTGTACCTGGTAAAGTGTATGGTAGAGTTATTATTGAAAGAATTAAGAGTAAAACAGAAAGCAGGATAGCAGATGAACAAGGGGGCTTTAGGAAAGGTAGGGGTGTGTAGACCAAGTGTTTACAGTGAAACATATAGGTGAACAGTATTTGGATAAGGGTAAAGATGTTTTTGTGGCATTTATGGATTTGGAAAAGGCGTATGATAGGGTAGATAGGGGGCAATGTGGCAGATGTTGCAGGTGTATGGAATAGGAGGAAGGTTACTGAAAGCAGTGAAGAGTTTTTATGAGGATAGTGAGGCTCAGGTTAGAGTGTGTAGGAGGAAGGGACTATTTCCCAGTAAAAGTGGGCCTTAGACAAGGATGTGTGATGTCACCGTGGTTGTTCAATATATTTATAGATGGGGTTGTAAGAGAAGTGAATGCGAGGGTCTTGGCAAGAGGTGTTGGGCTAAAAGATAAAGAAGCAAAACAAAGTGGGAGTTGTCACAGTTGCTTTTTGCTGATGACACTGTGCTTTTGGGAGATTCTGAAGAGAAGCTGCAGAGGTTGGTGGATGAATTTGGTAGGGTGTGTAAAGAAGAAAATTGAAAGTGAATATAGGAAAGAGTAAGGTGATGAGGATAACAAAAAGAATAGGTGACGAAAGATTGGATATCAGATTGGAGGGAGAGAGTATGGAGGAGGTGAATGTATTCAGATATTTGGGAGTGGACATGTCGGCGGATGGGTCTATGAAGGATGAGGTGAATCATAGAATTGATGAGGGAAAAGGTGAGTGGAGCACTTCGGAGTCTGTGGAGACAAAGAACCTTGTCCATGGAAGTAAAGAGGGAATGTATGAGAGTATAGTTATACCAACGCTCTTATATGGGTGTGAAGCATGGGTGATGAATGTTGCAACGAGGAGAAGGCTGGAGGCAGTGGAGATGTCATGTCTGAGGTCAATGTGTGGTGTGAATATAATGCAGAGAATTCGGAGTTTGGAAATTAGGAGGAGGTGCGGGATTACCAAACGATTGTCCAGAGAGCTGAGGAGGGGTTGTTGAGGTGGTTTGGACATGTAGAGAGAATGGAACGAGACAGAGTGACTTCGAGAGTGTATAAATCTGTAGTGGAGGGAAGGCGGGGTAGGGGTCGGCCTAGGAAAGGTTGGAGGGAGGGTAAAGGAAGTTTTGTGTGCGAGGGGCTTGGATTTCCAGCAAGCATGTGTGAGCGTGTTTGATAGGAGTGAATGGAGGCATATGGTTTTAATACTTGACGTGCTGTTGGAGTGTGAGCAAAGTAACATTTATGAAGGGATTCAGGAAACCGGCAGGCCGGACTTGAGTTCTGGAGATGGGAAGTACAGTGCCGGCACTCTGAAGGAGGGGTGTAAATGTTGCAGTTTTATAACTGTAGTGTAAAGCACCCTTCTGGCAAGACAGTGATGGAGTGAATGATGATGAAAGTTTTTTTTTCGGGCCACCCTGCCTTGGTGGGAATCGGCCGATGTGTTAATAAAAAAAAAAAAAAAAATTATATACAATAATAAAAAAAAGAGAAAAAAAGGTATATCGGCAACAACTCTGCAAGCGGCAGGACTCCTGTTGCTGTCAGGTGAGCATCCAGTGCCAACTTCTCCGCCTCATATCTCAGTAACTACTGACCCTAGATTATTTTTTTATCCTATAACACTTAAAAAAATGTACTCTTTATTTCTATATATTTTTTTTTTTTTTTCAAAATATTTGGGGCAGTAGCGGTAAGAACGTATATAGTATACGTTTGGACCGTTTAAGGGTTAATGTGGCCCAGAGCCATATTGTTACCATCGACATACCATGTTCACTGAGTTTAATAATTTCTAACAATTACCTTTAGATGCCATCATAAACAAAGGGAGAAGTAATGAATAATTCATGCCGAGAATTGTAAACAAAAGCATTACGTATTAAGGGGAGTGACATAATGTTTTCCCTCCGCCCGGCTACCACACCTCCATAGTATATAAACATAAAATGTTTATATGCTATGTAACGTGTTTCTTATATAATTTTGAAGAAAATATCATAGATTGATTAATAAAAATGTCTATATTAACATAAAATAAGACATTTAATGCACCCAAGAGTGATTATTATTAGTAGTATTACGTAATGTTTTCCCTCTGCCCGGCAACCACACCTCCATAGCATATAAACAGCATGTTTATATACTATGTAACGTGTTTCTTATATAATTTTGAAGAAAATATCATAGATGGATTAATGAAAATGTCTATATTGACATAAAATAAGACATTTAATGTGCCCAAGAGTGATTATTTTTAAATAGAGATGTGCTCATGGAGAATGTAAACAAACTGGGTGGCGTGCACCGTATTTGAAAGACCGCTGCCGTATAGAAAGTTTTGGTCATAATTTGAAATTGCTGTATTAGCAGAACGCCATAAAGCGGGGCCCTACTGTATATGTATACAGTGGAACCTTGGTTTTCGTGATTAATTCGTTCTAAAAAGTCTGACAAAAACCGAATCGTACGAAAACTGAAGCAATATTTCCCATAAGAAATAATGTAAATTCAATTAATCTGTTACAGACACCCAAAAATATTAACAAAAAATACATTTTATAGAGAATAACTATAGTTTTACATACAGAAAACAGTGAAAAATAAATATAAATGACTAATGAAATGGATAAATGAACATTTAACATCACTTTTACCTTTATTGAAGACTCTTGTTGGCATATGGAAGACGGTGAAGAGGGGAGAGGGAGGAGGAGAGGTTATTGTTTGGAAGGGGAATCCCCCTCCATAAAGCATTCAGGTATCAAGACCCTATCCGGGGTTACTTCCCTTCTTTGTCTTTTACTGGCACTAGGACCAGCTTGAGAGTCACCGGACCCCTGTCACACAAAAATTCTGTCCAGAGAGGTCTGTTTCTGGTGTCTCTTTAAGATTTGCCTAAAATGGAACAAGGCATTGTCATTGAACATGTTGTAGACACGGCTTGCAACAGCTTTGTTAGGGTGATATTTCTCCACAAAACTTTGCAACTCACTCCACTTTGCACACATGTCTTTAATCACTGAAGAAGGCACTTTCTTTGGCCCCATTGTGGCTTATTTAGCAGTTGCACTCAATAAAAAAGCACAAAAAACAATGGATTATTACGAAATGTTTTGGATGAACACGCGGGGTGATGCTCATTCAACCAGATACAAAGGCCGACTGACTCACGAACGCATGGGATACTTTGTGTGGGCGCTTGAGTGGCCGAGTGATGCGGGCGGGCAGGTGGACATGTTTGGTACAGACCATTTTCAACTCTATGAAAACCGAGGTGATGTACGAAAACTAGGACAAAATTTTGACGGAAAAAGTCGTCAAAAACCGAGGTTTGACGACTTTCGATCACCTCAAAACTCGAACAATTATGTAAGTGTATTATTGTAAGTGCTTTTGTAAGTGTATTTTTGAGGGTCTGAAATGGACTAACCTACTTTACATTATTCCTTAAAGGAGCAAATTCGTTCGGTAATGGCACTTGAACAGCCTTCTGGAACGAATTATGGCCGAAACTCGGAGGTCCACTGTATACAGTGGACCCCCGAGTTTCGTAAAAACTTCACTCCTGAAGTCTGCTCAAGTGCCATTACCGAACGAATTTTCTCCCTTAAGGAAAAATTTCACGTAGGTTAGTCTATTTCAGACCCCCAAAAATACTTTTCCACAAGCATTTACAATATTATACTTACATAAATGTACGATTTCCGGGGTTTACGAAACTCGGGGGTCCACTGTGTATATATATATACAGTGGTACCTCGACTTGCGATGTTATCATCTTACATTATATTCGATAACCGATATTTATAACGTAAGAAATTTGAATGCGACTTACGATGTTTGATTCGTCTAACGACATTCGTACCGGACGTGTCCGCTTGGCGCCCAGCTGAGCGCGCACTCCAGGGAGCGTTAGTGTGCTATTGTTTACAAGTGAGAGCGACCACCCACCCACACCCACGCATTCATACCAGTATATTGTCATTATTCCACTGTTTTTAGTGCTTGCAACTGCTAAATAAGCCACCATGGGCCCCAAGAAAGCTCCTAGTGCCAAGCCTGTGGTAAAGAATGTGCAGGGAGTGAAGCATTTATGCAGGGAGTGTAGCAGGCATGCAGGGAGTGTAGCAGGCATGCAGGGAGTGTAGCAGGCATGCAGGGAGTGTAGCAGGCATGCAGGGAGTGTAGCAAAGATGCAGAGAGTGTAGCAGGGATG
>WNWK01005035.1:0-17500 GCA_009830355.1 Cherax destructor | reverse complement strand
TAAATAAATACACACAACAAAATGCTCAGTTTAATAAAAGAGAACTGCAAGCCTTGCAATTTCCTTGCACCATTCTTAGAGTAAATGTTGCAAGTTGAAATTAAATAATAAAAGGAGTAGTATATGCAAGGATGAAGTCAAACACTGCATACAAGTTAAGGATAAAAGGTGGGAAGGAGAGTGATACCAAGAGCAGAATGTGTACCATTTAGGCTCTTGAAGTCAAATGCATATAGGGAAAACTGGAAGACAAACATTTGGAGCTCTCCCCAATTCTCCCTGTCTCTGCCAGTATTCCATTGTAAAATAGACAGTACAGGATGACTAATAATGTAGCAGCAAAGGTAAGTAGAGGGTGGCTATAAACTAAAGGGATCATTAAAGTTGACATTAAGCAATAGAGGAATATGTAGTTTGTGATAGGGTTTTGTGTGACATGAGAATTATTGTGCATGTTAGTTGCAAATATAGATTGTGGCTCATTAACAATATGAGGGACAACATCATGAGGCTGGGATGTTCATGTTAGTGAAGCATTGTAGTCAGTTATTCAGAGCGTGTGTGTGCGTATTTAAGTTTACACAAGGTTTGTCGAGTTTTCCCCATTTGAAGCAAGACTTATCAAGCTCCATTTCACACTGACTTCTGATTCATAAATAGTAACCCAAACTTTTGAGAGGAAACTTTAAACAATGTTTCAGTCCTTCCTGGACTATTATCAAGTAACCTATGGTTCTTCCTAACTCCTAACAGCTAATATGTTTTGTGTATCAGGCATGAAATTACTGCCTCCTTATCCTCAGTATTTAACATCTACTTATAGTATTCTGTCCATCTTTCCAATACATCCACCACTCCATGTAACATCTTGCCTGTTCAATTCTCGGTGTCAAATTCATTTACAGTCAGAGCTCAGCTTATTACTTTTCCCCGCTCTACCACCAAAAAAAATAGTTTCTTATTCTCAGCAAAGTTTGCAGTTATATAGTATTTATCATTATTTAATGCAAACAATCCCAGCAGTAATCTTTGGTGTGCAGTATCTGAATATTGTATAATATTTAGTAATTTACTGTATCTCTACAATAAAAGAAATTATAAGTCCTCTCCATTAATTTTCTTGTCTTACACAACTTACAGTTATAGTGGTCGTTTCACGTCTATAGCAGTGGATGCACAAGTCAGAACACCTGATGGGAAGTCTTATGATGTTCTCTTCATAGGCACAGGTCAGTGAAGTATAATAGTACTCAGTTCTATATGTAAATCATATCACGAATATTCAATTTCTTTTGAGATATAAACATTTAAAATAATTTCAAATTTTTTATTGTATCAAAATTACATAGTCCCTTTTTTTTCCACTAATTCCAATACTTTTGCAGATGATGGCAAGGTGATAAAAGCCGTCAACACAAAATCCGCGGACTCTTATCAAGAAGTAGACCCATTTATTATTGAGGAGATTTCTGTATTTCCCTCACATATTGCTGTTACTTCACTGCAAGTGATCAAACCCAGAGGAAAGCCACCACGCTTGCTAGTTGGTTCACGCTCCATGATCCATTCCATTTCTTTGAACCGTTGTTACACTGACAAGAGTGTATCTTGCAGGTATATAAAAGTTTCTCTTTATCTATATTAACCCTTAAACGGTCCAAACGTATATATACGTTCTTACCGCTACTTCCCCGAATATTTCGAAAAAAAAAAAATTTTTTTTTTATAGAAATGAAGAGCACATTTTTTTAAGTGTTGTAGAATTAAAAAAAAATCTAGGGTCAGTAGTTACCGAGATATGAGGCGGAGAAGTTGGCTCTGGATGCTCACCTGACAGCAACAGGAGTCCTGCCGCTTGCAGAATCGTTGCCGATATACCTTTTTTTCTCATTTTTTTATTATTTTATATAATTTTTATGTTCTGATAATTACAATTTGTAGTAGTTCTTGTGATTTCATAGCCAATCTGTGTTCTGACAGTAATATTAGGTACTGAAATTGTACTCAAATGATAATAATAATGATAGTGCATAATAATAATAATAATAATAATGATAGTGCATAATAATAATAATAATAATAATGATAGTGAATAATAATAATAATAATAATATTATGTAATAATCATTACAATAAATTTCAACCCTAAGCATTATGTAAGATATGTGTCACTGCCTTATCTCATCTGATCTCCACTAATCATGACTGGTGACATTTGGTGTGGGTGAGGCTAGTCTTATCTCTTCTTATCAGTCCAGTAATTACAGTGATGACATTTGAAGCTTACACTGCTTCCCTTTATTTGTTACTCAAATTTGTCTGTCTGTCTGTATCTGTCTGTCTGTCTGTGTGTGTGTCTTTCTGTCTGTCTGTGTGTCATCTCCTTTCTGTCTGCTTGTCTCAGAGAGTATCTCATGAACCAAATGGTATTACGCAGATCCCAAGCACAGTATAACACTTTGTCTGGATTTTTTGAGTTATCCTAGGTAATTTACACAGGTATAATTGTATTTACGTATGTGTTCCTGTGAGATAGAGACAGATAGAGACAAAGAGACAGATAAATACAGACAGACAGACGGATACAAAGACAGCCAATCAGGTATCCAGCTGGCAAGCCAGCTGCTGGCAGCCAGGTGGCCAGCCAGCCAGCCAGCTGGCCTGCCAGCCAGCCAGCTGGCCTGCCAGCCTGCCGACATCACTTTCCACTTAAAAAAGGAGTGTTAATATGACATGATATCAGTGAATCCTTGGTGTTTGCCGCAGTGTTTGCTCTAGCTGGCTCTCAATTTAACTGGTGCTCCCAAAATTACTAAGTGGTCCCAGATTTTTTTAATATGGCGCACACCGAGTGTTAGGACCCTTTCTATGCTGACCAGGCATCTCAGGCCAATCATGCCAAATTTGAAGGAATGAAAAATAAAACATAAATATACGTTTGGGGCAGTAGCGGTAAAAACGTATACAGTAGGACGTCATTTAGCACGATAGATACGTTCCTGAAAAAGTCGTGTTAGATAATTTCGTCTTAAATGATTAACAGAACTTATGGGAAAAATAGGTTACGTGTTTGAGAGTCCCAAAAGCCAAACAAGTTTTTAGACCAACATATCTGGCAAAAATTGAAGGCGAATATGTAATTTTAGTTCATTGTCATGATCTATTACTGCTTAAGACTACAAATGCAATAGAAATAATAGTATTTCTTACCTTAAATTGTGGGTAATGATGTTTGTGGATGGTAGTGAAGAGTGGATATGGATGGTGTGGCCCTACTGAGCTGAGGTGGATATGTAATTGTAGTGCATTGTCATGATCTATTACTGCTTAAGACTACAAATGCAATAGAAATAATAGTATTTCTTACCTTAAATTGTGGGTAATGATGTTTGTGGATGGTAGTGAAGAGTGGATATGGATGGTGTGGCCCTACTGGGCTGAGGTGGATAGTAGAAGTTCTTGAACTGAAGTCGATGGTTGAACTGAGTGTCTAACTTTAAGTCAGTCAAGCCATTCAGTAAGTCAGTCAAGCCATTCAGTAAGTCAGTCAAGCCATTCAGTAAGTCAGTCAAGCCATTCAGTAAGTCAGTCAAGCCATTCAGTAAGTCAGTCAAGCCATTCAGTAAGTCAGTCAAGCCATTCAGTAAGTCAGTCAAGCCATTCAGTAAGTCAGTCAAGCCATTCAGTAAGTCAGTCAAGCCATTCAGTAAGTCAGTCAAGCCATTCAGTAAGTCAGTCAAGCCATTCAGTAAGTCAGTCAAGCCATTCAGTAAGTCAGTCAAGTCATTCAGTAGGTCAGTCAAGTCATTCAGTAGGTCAGTCAAGTCATTCAGTAGGTCAGTCAAGTCATTCAGTAGGTCAGTCAAGTCATTCAGTAGGTCAGTCAAGTCATTCAGTAGGTCAGTCAAGTCATTCAGTAAGTCAATCAAGTCATTCAGTAAGTCAGTCAAGTCATTCAGTAAGTCAGTCAAGTCATTCAGTAAGTCAGTCAAGTCATTCAGTAAGTCAGTCAAGTCATTCAGTAAGTCAGTCAAGTCATTCAGTAGGTCAGTCAAGTCATTCAGTAGATCAGTCAAGTCATTCAGTAGGTCAGTCAAGTCATTCAGTAAGTCAGTCAAGTCATTCAGTAAGTCAGTCAAGTCATTCAGTAAGTCAGTCAAGTCATTCAGTAAGTCAGTCAAGTCATTCATTCAGTCAGTCAGTCAAGTCATTCAGTCAGTCAGTCAAGTCATTCAGTCAGTCAGTCAGTCAAGTCATTCAGTCAGTCAGTCAAGTCACTCAGTCAGTCAGTCATTCAGTCAGTCAAGTCAGTCAGTCACACAAACTTATGTTTACATCTTTTTATGTGTACAAAGTAACACTTCATTACGGCCACGGGTTATGTCTTGTCTAATATCTTTGTTTTCTTCGTTAATTCAAGATCAAAACACAATTCACTCTATTTTATTCTTCACAAACACAGCTGGCTTGTAGCCAGGACTTCTTAACGCGTATGAAATACGTACGAATGCTGGGTCCGTGGTGGGTGGGTAAGGCGGGTGGTGTCTGCTGAACCACAACAACAGTAGTAGTATCAAGACTGCTTGTGAGAATGGTTACTTGTTTTTCCTTCCCACAAACTGTAAGTTTATTCAGGTATACACAGATACAGTTACGAAGATTATCATACATGGCAGCATATGTGTAGAGAACCTAGGATAACCCAAAAAAGTCAGAGTGACAGTATTTCCATTGACTGACTTGGGTTATCCTAGGTTCTCTACACATATGCTGCTATGTATGATAATGTATGTAACTGTACTCACCTAATTGTGGTTGCAGAGGTCGAGACTCAGCTCCTGGCCCCGTGTATCTGAATAAACTTAGTTTACAGGAAGGAAAAACAACAAATTCCCTTTTCCTCAAAGCATGAGGATTCTTAGGCAGTAAATAACCATGCGCTCAAAATTTTTTCCCTCCTGCCGAACCGTGTAATATCATCTTTACGTCGTGTAAGATGATAATGTGTCGCAAATCTTAAATCGTGCAATACCGGTAACGTGCAACATAATCTCGTGCTAAATGACGTTCTACTGTATATACGTTTGGACCGTTTAAGGGTTAAAGGTTGTTTATCTGAGGTTGGTAGTAAACTGGATGACCTCAACTCACAAAATTGTAATGACACAATTGCAAACAAATCACAGAATGGGTGGGGCTCAAACCCATGGCAGGCGAGTCCTAAAACTCAGACCAGTGGTTAACAGAATGGTCTGTGAATTTTAGGACTTGCCTGCCAGGGCTCAAGCCCCACCTATTCTGTGATTTGGATGACCTTGTTCTTACATGGAAACAAGACAGATGTCTCTGTGACAGTAAAAGTATATTAACTATTTTGTTATAATTTCCTTTTAATTTTATGAAATTATAACTTAATGTATATGAATATTAGTTGCAGATAGTATATGATACACTAATTAGTGAATTTTGTACTCATCTTTCTCAGTTTTATCAAGTAGTTATTTAGTATTGTGTCTTTGTAAAAACTTAGTGACACATTTTTTATCTTCATTGAAGCCAAACATTTACTGCTGTTCAACTTTTAAATTAAAATTCAGGGCTGCCATAACTTTTTGGTCTTGAGCTACATACTGAGGAGGGGAGAGGGAGGAGGAGAGGTTATTGTTTGGAAGGGAAATCCCCTACCATAAGGACTTCAGGTATCAAGTCCCTATCTGGGGTTACTTCCCTTCTTTGTCTTTTACTGGCACTGGACACCTGTCGCACAAAAATCTGTCCAGAGGGGTCTGTTTCTGGCGTCTCTTTAAGATTTGCCTAAAATGGGACAAGGAATTGTCATTGAACAATCACTACCACCCTCTACCACCATCACTATCACCCTCTACCACCATCACTATCACCCTCTACCACAATCACTCTCACCCTCTACCACAATCACTACCACCCTCTACCACCATGACTACCACCCTCTACCACTATCACTATCACCCTCTACCACAATCACTACCACCCTCTACCACCACCCTCTACCACCATGACTACCACCCTCTACCACCATCACTACCACCATCACTGCCACCATCACTACCAGCCTCTACCACCAACAAAGCCAGACTGACTCAGAATACGTCCGTGGGATGCTTTGTGTGGGCGTGGGCAGGTGGACACGTTCAGTACGGCGAACAAAAACCAAGGTGACGAACAAAAACTGGGACAATATTGTGATGAAAAAAGTCATCAAAAACTGAATTCGACAAAAACCAGGGCAAACGAAAACCAAGGTTCCACTGTATATGCAGATTTTTGACTGTGTTGAGGATGTCGGCTACTCTAACCCCTGCATTGCTCAAGAGTCAACTTTATATTTAGAAAACACTGATTACAAATGTATAATGAATAGAGATGTAATTCACCGGAGGAAGAACATTATGATAAAGGCTATATATTTTTTCACAGAGGCATTAAAAGTTATAGATATGTATATATTTTTTTTAAGCAAAGGGATAAATGGAGGCAAAAGATAGAAACAGTGGGCACAGACTCTAAGTGGACATAAAAGTATGGAAATACAGCAGGTGGGACAGTATGAATATATGCAGAGTGAAAAAAAAAAAAAGCAGGTCATACATTCACTGAAATCAAATCTACTACATCCCCAAATACTAAAACCATTACCCACATTGTATAGAACAAGAACAATGTACTCACACCATCTACCAACTTTATGGAAAAACATTACTTTCAAAATCAAAACCAGCAAGGATTTACAATGGGAAGACCATGCACATTATTATTATTACAATCAAATAGAAGCGCTAAACAAGACCATGCACAAATAACCTACATACAAGAGAATAAAGGTGATGACATTTTGGTTCGACTTGGACCATTAACTAGTTAAGCCAAGCTTGTCACAACTACTAACTATAGAGGCTTTGGAAGAAAACTAAAATGCAGATGTCATCTACTTGGACTTTACAAAGGCTTTTGACAAATGCAGTCATGGAGTCATAGCTGATAGAATGAGATCAATAGGCATGGTGAGAAAAGTTGGGAAATGGATATTCAATCTTTATTTGTACAAGTCCATGATACAACCGACACAGACCTAGTTGAAATCATTGACATACTATACAGAAAGCTTCTGGTTATGCATAGCATTTTGAGCAACTTCAGTTAATCTTTGTCCTCCAAGATGCAACCCTGGCAGTCAACTAACACTCAGGTACCTACTTACTGCTAGGTGAACAAGGGCAGCAGATGTAATAAAACATGCCCAACATTTTACCCATGCTGGGGGTAGATCCTGGATCCTCCCTCCTCAGTTTTCCAGTGACAATAGACAATATCATGATGTTCAGATATGGAGAGAAATTGGAACTCAAAAGGGACACTGTATACCAAAAAAAAAAAAAAAAAAAAGGGAATGACCTAAAATAACAAAAGAAACATGTGAAAGACCTGGGTATAACAGTGTCAACTGACTTGTAATTTAGATATCACAATAAAGCAAATGTTATGAAAGCCAGAACAATTATGGGATGGATAATGAGAACTTTAAAAACAAGAAATAATGGCATTGGGGACTATTCAAATCACTTGTGCTCTTTCTCACTTTGAGTGCTATTCAGTGTTGATTGTTTTGTTTAGGGCAGGGGAGATATCAGGGCTAGAATAGATTGTTTACTTCTAATATAGAACTGATTAAGCATTTATAATACTCGAAGCACTGAATATGTACTCTAGAGTGGAAGAGAGATTGATGACAATCACACTTCCATAACAACATACTGGAGCAAGAGAGATGGAAGTGTAACATAAACCCAGTGAAACTAGATCACTAGTTCTGCCAAGTGCCAGATGAAACATGCTGTGATAAATATGTGAGCAAGTGGGTCACCAACAGTAACAGTCTGGTTGACCAGACAACCAGCATATAAGCCTGGCCCTGAGCCATGCTACAAAGTAGGAAAACTCTTGAAACTGGTCACAGGTATACCATGCAATAAGATGGAGCAGTATTGGACAGAGCAAGAATACAGTGGACCCCCGGGTTTCGGTCATAATTCATTCCAGAAGGCTGTTCAAGTGCCAATTCCGAACGAATTTGTTCCCTTAAGGAAAAATGTAAATTAGATTAGTCCTTTCAGACCCCAAAAATACACATACAAAAGCACTTACAATATTAAACTTACATAATTGTTCGATTTCCGAGGTGACCGAAACTCGGGGGTCCACTGTACTTCCAAACACCCCAACAAACAAAATCATCAGGGGAAGGCAACCCAAGTAATTTATCTTGTTTTCCTGACAATATACAAGGCCTAAAAAACAACAACGCTAATAAAAATTTCTTTCATAAATGGTCTCCTAACAAACAAATGAAATGTTTGGAGCTTTTACAAAAATCTACAGCGATTTCTTGGACAGTCTAGGTATGTATATAAAATCTGCCTATCCTTCTCTTTCTTAATCTCCATCAACCTATCATAGGCTTCTATTAGGTTTGTGAGATATGACGTCTATTCCTGAAATTGTAATGCTTTTTTTGCGAGAAACCCTAGAAGATTCACCAGGCTTTTTTTTCATTACTTTCAGTGTTAGTTTTCTGAGCTAGAAAATATACAGGGATCATCTACTACTCACAGAATTGGCAAAACATTTACATTTTCCCAGTAAAAGTGGGCCTTAGACAAGGATGTGTGATGTCACCGTGGTTGTTCAATATATTTATAGATGGGGTTGTAAGAGAAGTGAATGCGAGGGTCTTGGCAAGAGGTGTTGGGCTAAAAGATAAAGAAGCAAATACAAAGTGGGAGTTGTCACAGTTGCTTTTTGCTGATGACACTGTGCTTTTGGGAGATTCTGAAGAGAAGTTGCAGAGGTTGGTGGATGAATTTGGTAGGGTGTGTAAAAGAAGAAAACTGAAAGTGAATATAGGAAAGAGTAAGGTGATGAGGATAACAAAAAGAATAGGTGACGAAAGATTGGATATCAGATTGGAGGGAGAGAGTATGGAGGAGGTGAATGTATTCAGATATTTGGGAGTGGACATGTCAGCAGATGGGTCTATGAAGGATGAGGTGAATCATAGAATTGATGAGGGAAAAAGGGTGAGTGGAGCACTTCGAGTCTGTGGAGACAAAGAACCTTGTCCATGGAAGTAAAGAGGGAATGTATGAGAGTATAGTTATACCAACGCTCTTATATGGGTGTGAAGCATGGGTGATGAATGTTGCAACGAGGAGAAGGCTGGAGGCAGTGGAGATGTCATGTCTGAGGTCAATGTGTGGTGTGAATATAATGCAGAGAATTCGGAGTTTGGAAATTAGGAGGAGGTGCGGGATTACCAAAACGATTGTCCAGAGAGCTGAGGAGGGGTTGTTGAGGTGGTTTGGACATGTAGAGAGAATGGAACGAGACAGAGTGACTTCGAGTGTATAAATCTGTAGTGGAGGGAAGGCGGGGTAGGGGTCGGCCTAGGAAAGGTTGGAGGGAGGGGTAAAGGAAGTTTTGTGTGCGAGGGCTTGGACTTCCAGCAAGCATGTGTGAGCGTATTTGATAGGAGTGAATGGAGGCATATGGTTTTTAATACTTGACGTGCTGTTGGAGTGTGAGCAAAGTAACATTTATGAAGGGATTCAGGGAAACCGGCAGGCCGGACTTGAGTTCTGGAGATGGGAAGTACAGTGCCGGCACTCTGAAGGAGGGGTGTTAATGTTGCAGTTTTATAACTGTATTGTAAAGCACCCCTCTGGCAAGACAGTGATGGAGTGAATGATGATGAAAGTTTTTCTTTTTCGGGCCACCCTGCCTTGGTGGGAATCGGCCGATGTGTTAATAAAAAAATAAAAAAATTTACATTTATGGGAATATGACAAAGCACCTTAAACTTTAAAAGTCCTCTCTTTAAGACCCTTTCCCCCTCCTCAGGGAATGTCTCTTAATGCCACTGAAGAGTCTTCTTTTAAGGAATTGGATGTGTTCTTCTCTGGAGCAAACCCAGTTGGTTTTCATTCTCCTAGGTGCTGTATGATCCTTAAAGGTTTGGTGCTTCCCTAAATTTAATAATGAACTACAGTATTTGGAACAGAGATTCTCATAGTCTCTACTTGTACATAGAAAATACAGGGACAGGTATCTAATCTAATTAAGTGAAAGATTTGGGAACAACAAAAACACAGTGGAAAACAGGGCTCCCATAAGCCCAGTTACTAAATGACTTGAATTATGACAGGTTCATCTTCCTGTATTTCTTAAAATCTGACACTATTTACCTGTTTTCAGTGAATGTGTTGCTTTGCAAGATCCTTATTGTGCCTGGGACAAGAATAATCACAAGTGCCGCATGCTGGGAATTGGGAAAGAGATGATCCAGAATATCAGTGACGGTGTTCATAGTGATTGTGGAAAGCCAGAAAAGAAAACACATCTGCCATCACATTCTGCCTCGGTTAATCCTGGTGCATCGGGCACTCCTGTTCCAATTTCTGATGATGATGATTTAGGTAAGTGAGGCCAAAAAAAGTTTGAGGAGTTTTAAGTTTAAATAATAAGTAAATAATACAGAACTGTACATACAGATGCTCCCAGTGTTACAACTGTCCAAGTTATGAACAATGGTACTGTACTTATTTAAAACTAATTGTATTTTAAATGCCAGTCTCAAGTTCTGAACATAACTTTTATATTAATAGTTTATTTTTTATGAAAAAAATAGGAGTAGGTGTGGGATTACCAAAACTATTATCCAGAGAGCTGAGGAGGGGTTATTGAGATGGTTTGGATATATAATAATAATAATAATAATAATAATATAATAATAATAATATTTTTATTTCGTTGCAAGTTACAAGTATATATAGGTATTGGTAGTTACAATTATAAAACTGTAATGCAAGGAGAGCCACTGGCATGCCATGGCATTAGGGGCAACTAATTGAGTGAGATAACAATTTAAAACAATTAATTGCATTGCAGTTACAGTTTACGTGGTCATTATAATGTAAATGTTATGGAAACAGTTAGCTTAGTATGTATTATTCATAACAGGTTTTTATATTTAAGTGATTAGTAAGTTTTTTACATTTAAGTGATTATTCTACTTTGTTGGGAATGTTTGATATTGAGCATTTAGGTTTGGGTGAGAAGGTGGTTTTTTAGCTTCGTTTTGAATTGGGGTACAGGCAGGGTTTCTTTGGCAATGACAGGTAATGAATTCCAAATTTTCATGCCTTTTATATGCATTGAGTTTTTACATAGTGTTAGATGGACACGGGGAACATCGAGGAGTGATCTGTGTCTAGTGTTATGGTCATGTGTCCTGTTAAAATTGGTAAGGAGAAGTTTGAGTGGTGGGTTAATATTTGCATAGAGTGTTCTATGTATGTAATAGGCACAGTAAAAAGTATGGATGTCTTGTATGTTGAGCAAGTTTAGGTTTTTGAATATTGGTGGAGTATGTTGTCTGGAGTGTGAATGTGTTATCATTCTAACTGCTGCCTTTTGTTGTGTTATTAGTGGTCTGAGATGAGTTATTGATGTAGAGCCCCATTCGCAGATTCCATAGGTGAGGTTATATGAAAATACTGGTTTTCAGTTTTTTCACATATTTCAGGAGATCAAATAAAAAATATATTTCATTGTGTTTGTTTATTATTAACTTAATGTTAACGTATCTAAAATATATTTAGTTGGGTTAGGCTAAATTAAATTGCGCTTGTTGTAATAAGGTTAGGTAGGTTTTCAAAGTTTCTCTTAGTACAAAATTATAAGGTAGGGGTAAATGAGTGAGTGATATAGAGTAAGGAGAGCTGGTTGTGGAACATAGTACCGTATCTTGGATAGTATTCCCACGGTCTTTGAGACTTTCTTGGAAATTTGTTGTATGTGTCTGAAATTTGAGGCCACTGTCAAGATGGATTCCTAAGAATTTTCCCTCTGTGAGTTTTGTGATAGGGGACCCGTTTATCATTATGTTAAGTGGTGCGTTTATAGCTCTGTTCCCAAACTGGATAAAATAGGTTTTATCAATATTGAGAGTGAGTTTGTTGGTCATCATCCAGGTAGATATTTTCTGCAATTCAGTATTTACAGTGTTGGCTAGTATGTCTGGGCTTGGGTGCAAGATAACGTATGTAGTGTCATCTGCAAATAGTATGGGTTTGAGTAGTTGAGATGCATTTGGTACACACACAACCCGCACATATAAAAGGGAGGAGCTTACGACGACGTTTCGGCCCGACTTGGACCATTTACAAAGTCACACTAACACACAGAGACGGAGGAAGGGGTATTTATAGGCAGGCAGACAGGGGAGGGTACAAGAGAGTGGGGAGCACAAGGTGCTCAAGGAGCACAAAAATAGTGTTAGGCTTGCCGACACTAATAATGCTCTTTTCTGTCATGTCAGAGATCACAGTCATCCTATTGATTGGTCTTCTGCTAAAACTGTCTACCCTACGTCCAACTTTCATAGTCACCGCCTGGTTGAATCCTCCCTTATACACAACTTTCCCTGTATGAATCTTAGCCCTGGCTTTGTCTCTGTTGATGCTTTCCTCTCTCATTACATTGTTAAATGCTCTAAACTTTAGAACACCCATGACTTAACCTGATTCCTTCCCCTTTCATCTCTTCCCCCTTCTCCTTTTTTCTCCTATGGGTTTTCCTTTCTTTCTTTTCTTTTGCCTTGTATTTGTCCTTCATTTTATTCGCCTTTCTCCTCTGTGTTCTCGTCCCACCCTTGCGGGCCGCTAGCCTCATTGCAGTGCTCCTTCCTAGAATATGACTGTCTCCCCTACTACTATTACTACTACTACCACTTCCACTACTTACTCCATTATTTCCCCACTCTCTTGTACCCTCCCCTGTCTGCCTGCCTATAAATACCCCTTCCTCCATCTCTCTGTGTTAGTGTGACTTTGTAAATGGTCCAAGTCGGGCCGAAACGTCGTCGTAAGCTCCTCCCTTTTATATGTGCGGGTTGTGTGTGTATTGTTCCAGTCACGGTATTGTGCCTCTTTTGTTATTTATGCATTTGGTAGGTCGTTAATGTAAATGAGAAAGAGAAGTGGGCCAAGAACACTTCCCTGTGGGACACCTACTGTAATAGTTTGCACGGTAGAGCTAGCTCCATTTGTGAACACATATTGGTTTCTGTTGCTAAGGTATGATTTTAGGTAGCTGAGGGAGTGTCCTCTTATACCATAGTGTGATAATTTTAGGTGTAACAGATCATGGTCAACATAATACTAGAGAAATTGATTGAGTTTATTCTAGTTATATATTTTATTTCTAATTACAATATGATAATACTATACTATTAAAAAGACAATACTAGAGAATTATTATTATTATAATCAAATAGAAGCGCTAAACCACAGGGGTTATACAGCGCTGCAGGTTATTGTAGGATGCAGGGAGAGTGGGTTGTAAGAGGGAGATGGATGATTAGTAGGGTATGGAGTGCAGCATGACGGTGGATAGTGCAGAGATAGAGGGTAGCAAGAGATCGAGGTAGAAGGGACTGAGGGAGGTGCTAGAGGTATAATCTTCAGAGTTTGTGTAGTAAGTCAGTTTCTGTCAAAAAGTCAACAAGAGAGTCAGGATTAAAGGAGGGTCCATCTGCAAGAAGGGAAGGTAAAGAAAGGGCCGCAGAGCGAAGACGTCGTTGGAGGTAAATTCTGCGTGCTCGTTGATAGAGTGGGCAGTCCAGCAGAATATGTCGAACAGACACTGGAACCTGACAATGCTCACAGAGAGGGGCAGGGAGCCTCTCCATGAGATACCCGTGAGTAAGACGAGTGTGGCCGATGCGAAGACGGGAGAGTGTAGTCTCCCAACCTCGACATTGGTGACAAGAAGAAGGCCAGAAACCTATAATCGGTTTAATAGAATGAAGTTTGTTATTCAGCAGATCAGACCAGCGTTGTTGCCAACAGGTGCGAAGGTGGGTAGCAATGACCGCAAAATAGTCTGTGAAAGGAACACCTCTATATGAAACTGGAAGGTCATGTACTGCTGACCGCGCAGCAGTGTCTGCCTGTTCATTGCCCTGTACGTCAACATGACCAGGGACCCAACAAAAAACAATATCTTTATGCTTGCTAAAGATACGGCGTAACCAAAGGTGGATACGAAGAACTAGGGGGTAAGGTGTATCAATTTTACGGATAGCCTGTAATGCACTAAGGGAGTCTGAAACGACCACAAATGGTGACACAGGCATAGATGCAATACGGATAAGTGCCACAAGAATGGCATACAATTCAGCCGTAAATATGCTAGCAGAGGGTAATAGATGCCCTCGTACAACGCTGTCCAGAAACACTGCTGCGAATCCGACGCCGTCAGATGACTTTGAACCATCGGTGTATACTGCAATGGCATGGGAATGAGAACAGAAGTGGTCTAGAAAGAAAGAGCGAGAAGCCGCCGTAGGTAGTTGGGCTTTCGCGCAAGGTAGAGGGATAGAACAGACACGGACAGCAGGAACGTCCCAAGGGGGTAGGGGAAAGGGAGATGTCACATGAACATATAGAGGTGGGAGCTGAAGGGAAGACAGGAGTGAATGTAGATGAAGAGAAAAGGGACGAATTAAGCAGGGGACAATACTAGAGAAATTGGTTGAGTTTCTTCTAGTTATATACAGTGGACCCTCGGTTAACGAATACCCCGGAAATCGTGCAATTATGTAAGTATAATTTTGTAAGTTCTTGTGGAAGTGTATTTTTGGGGGTCTGAAATAGACTAACCTACGTGAAATTTTTCCTTAAGGGAGTAAATTCGTTCGGTAATGGCACTTGAGCAGACTTCAGGAGTGAAGTTTTTACGAAACTCGGGGGTCCACTGTATTTTATTTCAAATTACAGTATGATGATACTATACTATTAAAATGACAATATGATGATATGAAATTGCAACAAGTGTTAAGGAGGATGATAATATAAAACTGAGATTATCTTAAGGAAAATAACATTGGGTTTGAAAGTTGTTACAGTATGAGTATTTAGTATAGGGTGAGTAGGTGATTTTTGAGAAGAGTCTTAAATTGATTTTCAGACAAGGTTAACTTAATATTTACTGGTAATGAATTCCAGATTCTGGGGCCCTTTATGTGCATAGAATTTTTACATTGGTTGGTATGGACTCGGGGTATGTCAAAAAGTGATCTGTGTCTTGTGTTGTGGTCGTGGGACCTATTAAAGTTGTTGAGGAGAATTTTGAGCGGAGGGTTGATATTAGCATGTAGAGTTTTATGTATGTAGTAGGCACATGAATAGGTATTAATATTTTTTACGGTGAGTAGTTTTAAAGTTTTGAATATAGGTGGAGTATGTTGTCTAGAGTGGGAATTTGTTATCATCCTGACTGCAGAGGATGGAACAAAATAGAATGACTTCGAGTGTATAAATCTGTAGTGGAGAGAAGGTGGGGTAGGGGTCGGCCTAGAAAAGGTTGGAGGGAGGGGGTAAAGGAGGTTTTGTGTGCGAGGGGCTTGGACTTCCAGCAAGCGTGTGTGAGTGTGTTAGATAGGAGCGAATGGAGACAAATGGTTTTTAGGACTTGACGTGCTGTTGGAATGTAGGCAAGGTAACATTTATGAAGGGTTTCAGGGAAACCGGCAGGCCGGACCTGATTCCTGGAGATGGGCAGTACAGTGCCGGTACTCTGAAGGAGGGATGTTAATGTTGCAGTTTTGTAGCTGTGGTGTAAGTACGCCTCTGGCAAGACAGTGATGGAGTGAATGATGATGAAAGTTTTTCTTTGTCAGGCCACCCTGCCTTGGTGGGAAACGGCCTATGTGTTAATAACAAAAAATAAAGGTTACCAGTTCCAAATACAGTGGACCCCGGTTTTCGTAATTAATTCATTCCAGAAGGCTGTTTAAATGCCGTTACCAAACAAATTTGTTCCCATAAGGAATAATGTGAAATAGATTAGTCCTTTTAGACCCCCAAAAATACACTTACAAAAGCACTTACAAAAATACACTTACATAATTGTTCGAGTTTGGAGCAGTACGAAAACCAGGGGTCCACTGTACGTAAGTTGATCATCAGGAAGGCAATATGCTCATAATTTATAAGCCAAAAATTTTGACATCCTGCAGTTATTGAAATGAAGCTAAAACTTAGGTGTGTATAGTGTGTATAGGTGAGTTAATACAAAATATTTTTTGTAAGAATAAGAATACAGTGAACCCCCGAGTTTCGGTTATAATTCATTCCAGAAGGCTGTTCAAGTGCCATTACCGAACGAATTTGTTCCCTTAAGGAAAAATGTAAATTAGATTAGTCCTTTCAGACCCCCAAAAATACACATACAAAAGCACTTACAATATTAAACTTACATAATTGTTCGATTTCCGAGGTGACCGAAACTCGGGGTCCACTGATGACCCCCGGTTAACGGCCTGCTCCAAACACTAACAATTATGTAAGTGTATTTTTGTAAGTCTATGTTTGGGGGTCCAAAAGGACTAATCTAATTTACATTATTCCTTATGTTAATAAATTCGTTCGGTAACGACACTTGAACAGCATTCTGGAACAAATTATGGCCGTTAACCAGGGGTCCACTGTATTTGGAGTTTGTAAGATACTAGGTATTTATTGATTACTAGGTATTCATTGATTATTGATTACTGAAATGCAGGGGACTTCAGCTTTTAGATTGAATTATGAAATTTAAAAATTCCTCAGTATTCCTGCACAGAAGGAATTAAACTTGTCATATACAGTGGACCCCCGAGTTTCGGTCACCTCGGAAATTGAACAATTATGTAAGTTTAATATTGTAAGTGTTTTTGTATGTGTATTTTTGGGGGTCTGAAAGGACTAATCTAATTTACATTTTTCCTTAACCCTTTGGGGGTCCATGGGGTCTCTCTGAAACTCGTTCTCAGGGTCCACGAATTTAAAAAAAAAATTATGAAATGATAGTTTTTTTTTTCTAAATCTAATAGGCTAAAAAATACATTTTTGTGATCAATACTCACCGAAATATAGAGGATTGAAGTTGACGAAAAATGAACTGCTGCCGGCAACATCGGTGACTGCCGGTTGGCCGGTAATTTTCTATTTTATTTCTTGAAGTTGTTTTCTTATCAATTTTAATTTTTTTTTCCAAATAACTTTTATGGCCTGTGAGACCAATATAAGTGCTGTTTTTCAAATATTCACTTGCTAAGTATTACACAATAATTACATAAAGTTTGTTATCACTATTTTGTTTACACAACTTATTTACAGTTATTCACAATAACAAATCTTGTTTATTTTCATTGTTCAATTATGTATATACATATATATAGTCACTGGACATGTTTCTAGAAGTTCTGCAGCCTGTGGAAGTCTCTGAAACATGGTTCCATGCACAGTGGTGTTTTATATTCCACACACATAAAACGAGTGTCTTTGCGTTGTTGTGGGCATTTTTTTGTATGTGCACAGACAAAACACCTCCTCTGAGTCTTTTTCTTGCAAGCAGTAGCAGG